>UELX01001903.1:0-36959 GCA_900480035.1 Eupelmus urozonus
GTGTGTGTGTGGGGGGGGGGGTGGTGATGGGTAATTGATTATGTGAGGGATTTGAGAAAATTTGATTGTAGGTATGATGGAAAATGGCAGATGAGCATAGGTTTTATTAAACAACCGTGGCAAGCTATCTAAAGTTCTGTATTTATTGTAAACGTATAAAAGTAATTTTTATTGTTATGTATGTTTTTACTTGACTTTTAGTTATACATATACACTAAACATATTTAGTTTATAAACTAAACATATATTTGTGATTCTCCAAGAGAACTAGTTAAGACCTTTTTCCATATTTTCGAAAAATTGACGTTTTAAAATTAAACCTGTCTGAAATCAGAAAAAGTGAGTTAAAATTTAACTCTTAGTTAAGTCATCATTGCACTAAATATGAATATAATCACGACCATAATTTTATTTTCTATTCTCAGTAGAAGCTGTTAACTAGTAAAACATATGTTATTTCCAATAAATATAAACTTTTCGGTCACCCTATGAATTTTATATACACGACAAAGGGGGCTTAAGTCCTACAAAAGCGCATAAACTTAATTTTGAAAAAGACTGAACCACTTATCTTGAAGTTACAAAGTTGCACTTTACGCGCCGGTCTAAGATCAGTAAGTCGAAAATAAGTTTTACAGTTTATTTGGTAAGTTTGTGTTAAAGTTGGGATCAAAACGTTTCAATTGAAAAAGGAAAATTTAAAAGTCGAATTCACCAACAAGTTAAAAAAAATTTTATAAAAAGTTTAAAAAGAAGAAAAAATAAATTTATGTGATAAATTCCAATTATTCAATTTAAAATTAAACAAAATGAGTTTTTCTATTGGAAAAGTATTGAGTTTATTAATTAACTTATAAAAAATACAGTTAGACTTGAAATTTTTCTACTTTTTGATATTTTTAGACTTAAATTTTTTATACTTTATACTTTAATCAAAGAAATAAACTACGAGCTGATAAGAAATTCTCTTAAATTTTTATAACTAAGTGCACATAAATTTAAAACGCGTTAGTTCAAAATTTTTTATTCTATTACTTTAAGTGTCAAAAAGAAACCAACAAGTGTGTATTTAACTCTCATCCTTCCCTACTTAATAAATCACTGCTACATACAAAGTTTAACAATAATACTCCTGCATCTCTCCCATTCAGTATCTACATCATTGAAATAGAAAAGCGAACACTACAGGTAACAGAACCCTCATAAATTCCCATACTAACACTCATCCAAACCCAACCCCCTCACCCCCCACCCCCGCCACCCTTCAAACCCCTACACTAGCGTAGTCGGGGCGACGATGAGTAAGACGCGTCCAAACGCAAGCTCAAAGCAAGCAGCAGAACTATAAAAACAAAAACTAAAAAAAAAAAAAATATCGCACACGAGAAAAAAAAGCCTCGTCGAAAGAGCTCAGAGCGCTCGTCTCGTCGCGATTCCGCTTGGCTTCTCTCTCGCTCGTCTCGGGCGCGCGCGCGCGCGCGACCCCGGGGGACTCGTACGCGCCGTTAATAGATTGAAAGTAGTCCCCGGAAAGATTTTCACGTCGCGCCCGCCCGCTCATTTTTTCTCGCATATAGCCCCGGCGCGCTCGCAGAAATTTCCCGTGTCCCGAAGAGAGAGAGAGAGAGACTGATTTCGCGCGCGCCCCGGATCGACATTGAATTTTCGCCTTCCTTTCCTTTCTCTCCTTCTTTCTACTTTTCTTCCTTTTTTTCCTACTTTCTTCTCGTTTTTTTTTTTTTTAACGGAGGCCGTATGACTAGGTACTCGGGCCTGTTGGCAGTTTGAATAGTGGACGGAGGGAATGGAAAAGTTTCTCTGCTCTTTCTTTCGCCGAAGGGTGGAGGCCGGATTTTATATGGTGTATATTTGATGAATTTTTAGCCGACGCTTTGACGGCTGGCTGGAACGGGGAGATGGAGCCATTGTTTTTCGATTTTTTTTGAGGCTGCGCGCGGGAGCCGGGGTTGGAAATGAATCGTTTTTGAATATCGGGCTTTTTATTGCGATGCTTTCGAGTTGACTTCTTTTTGCAGCGTGTCGGGGATGGGATTTTTAGTTGGTTTTTTCTTTTGGAATTTATTTTTGTATTTAAGCGATGATTAACTGGGCTTCAATAAGCGTTACCGGATTAAGATTCAGATCTGGTTTACAAAGGACAAGATAAAAATGAATTGTAACAGTTTTGATTGAAAATAAAAATAGAATTGTATTCTAGAATATTTAGATCTTCAAATAAAAAGTAAATTATATTTCTGTATTAAGAATCTAGAACAAGATTGTATAAATTGTATTTTTAATTTTAGATATGTAGTTTTATTTACTTCAATTACGGAAATAAAGTAGCAATATAACGGATTTAAAAATATCATTTATAGTTGATTTATAAATAAAATAAAATACATAAATAATTTAATATTAAAAGACAGACGATATTATTAAAATAATTCTGGCTAAAGAACATATTTGTATCATATTAAATACTATGGTATACGAGTACTATATGAAAACTGAATTGTAAAATAGCAGCGTTGTTTGAAGCATTAAGGCAAGAAAAATAAAATTATGTATGTTATAAACTTCTACAGATTTAAAACTCGATAAATGTGATATAAACTTTGACAAATGAAGCTCCTTTTTATTCATTACTTTTTCCTCTCATCCTCATTTCACTTCAAATTAACACTATAAGAAGAAAGATAATTATTCAATTATTGTTATTCAATTTTGGTTCTAAATCCGTATTTTTCTTTTCTCACCAGATAAATTCTTAATTCTTGACAGTCTTTTTTTATTTATTTAAAAATCACGGATCGACTTATAAAATAAAAACGTTGACCCATCATCCTACTTATTTGATTCTCACAAATAAAAGTAAGTATTTTCGACACTTCATTTAAACGTAACATCAATGCGAGCTATAATAGGATTTCGTTTTAACTGTATGGATACATATATAGGAAAGAAGCGCGTTCGATACAAGCTCAGGCAATCCAGAAAAGTATATATCGTAGATATGTAAGTGATAAGAGTCTGATGGATTACAAAATCATTAGGGCGAGCTGTGATTGCCTTACATTTAGGCTTTTGATTGCGGTTGCGATAGGATTTGTTAGGGAATATTACGATGTTTATTACTTGTTTTATTATGATAAAAATATTTCAATATTTATTACTAGTTTAATAGTAAAACAATGTGCCTTTAACAGAAATTTTTGTACATTAAAAATTTCTAAAGATCTTTTCATCGAAATACCTGACTTTTTTTTAATAATAAAATAATAGGTCATTTTTTACCAGATTATTGTAAAAATAATGTTGGTAAAAAAAAATTTAGTAAATTATTTAACCAATATAGTTGTATTTCTTAAAAAGAAATAAATACTTTATTTCAAATGATAAAAGTAATAAAAACTCATACTGTATTATTCAATATTTTTTATAAGACCCAGATTTTTTTATATCGTATTTCTTTGTCTTTTAAATTTGTTGTTTAAATGTGCTTGTTTAAGAACTTAAAGGTACAGAATGTATTGCATGTCAAAAATATATTAAATAATGTTTACGAAATTTCAAACTAAGAAAAGTTAAGTATGTGAATCTTAAGAAATTAGTTAAGCTCAAAAACTTTCTGATCCTCTATAAATCTAGACAATTATTTATTAAAAAAATATTTAATTTATACTGCTTTTATTATTATGTTTAAAATTTATTATAAATGATAAGAATAGTATTTCACGGTTTGGTTGAAAGCCGCTAAAGTAGTTTTGCGAACAACTCAGCGATATCTGGGATCGCAGTTCCCATTTTGCAATTGATTCGCAGAATATGCATTTTAAAAGAAAGAAAAAGTATATGTTTACACGATTATCTCACATTTTGCTAAAAATTGAAGAAAAATTATGAAAGGTTTTATAATAGAAATTTCGAATCAATATTTCAATTATTCAATTTGTTTATAAATTTATATTTTTACATGTAAATCTTAATCCTGAACGTATCTGTCATCATTCACAAGCCTAACAAGATTTTGAAATTTCTTCTAAAGTTACTGTGTGTATTAAAAACAAAACTAGAAAACATTGTAGAAAATTTATATTATGACTTTCATATTACAACAAAAATTTCAGTTTATAATTTTATTACTAATATCCCAACAGCCAAACATTCTTCATGCAAACGTTCATAATCTTAAACAAACGATAATTTAATTTTTATACCCGATCGTAAGAACGAGCATAACCATAAGAATCTACAACACGATGGCAATCGCTTCTTCCTCCCCCCGTTATCGCTAATTATTATTTTTCAAACGTGAAAAAAAAAAAAAATTCCACGATTCCCTCGGGCCGAGGCAAAGTGAAAAATTTTAATCTAAATCAGTTAAGTCTCCCGGCGAACTGCTTGTTTCCCGGTAAACATAAAAAAAGGGGCAGCTAAAGCTACCGCTCGCGAGGTAATAAACGCTCTCTCGCTCAACGACTTTTCCTCGTTTTCTCTCTTTTTCTTTCTTTCCGCCTCCCTCTCTCTTTTTCCCTTTCGACTTTCAAGCGAGCGCCGGCAAAAATACATAAACATGGTGTGGAGGGGGAGGCGTAGGAGGCGAATTTAGTGCGAAAGTGGAACAAGTCCAGTTTTACAAATTTCGCGGGGGGAGAAAAATATAGGCGGCTCGAAGCGTTTCGTTAATTTACCGTTTGATAAAGCTGTACGCAGGCGTAGGTGTTTTCAATTTGAATTTCAACGGTTGTACGCGCGCGCGAGCGTTCAAGTGGGCGTGTATATGACTTACGCAAACGGAGCGGGGGTGTGGATTTTTTTAATTCATGGGGGAATGGCAAACAAAAGTTTTGAATTCGTTAGGCGGGATTTTAAGTGTGAATGTGGTGGAAAGGTTTTAAAATAGAATTCTAGTCACGTTTATGTTTTGGGACGTTTTGCGTAATGTGTTTGCGCTTGTGGGAATAAGTGGGCTGAGGAAATTTTATAGAAAAAAGGTCCTTGATCGAGCAAGAGTAGTCCAACGCGTATATACTCAATAATGCTGTGAAAAATAATATTTAGTCTTTTTTTTTACCAATGTAAGTCATAAATTTGATATTCAAATGAAATTATTATAAGTGTAATAATTTTTTATTAATTCTTTTTCTAAAGCAATCAAAAGATTGTGCAGCGTTATTGTCAAATTGTTCTTGTCTAAATTAATGAACCGGTTGGCTGAAAAATCTGTGGGAAGCGAATACAGAAGTCAAAGTATAAAGTTTCTAACAATGCAGGGTAGTACTAAGTCTTCGAGTACAATATAGATCAAATGTATCAAAATAATATATGGTGTATATAATAAGTCCAAAAAATTTATATTAACTAAAATTATATTATACTATTTTTAAAAGTAAAAAAAAATTTATATTTATTATAATGAATTTACTACAAGCTGGCCCCTTATTAATCGGCTTGATAATTTAATATTGCTAACACCGTGCATATATTACACAAACTTTTAAAATTATTAATAATTTTTAATTTTACCAGTATATTTAAAATTTCATGCAGTTTAACAGCTCTCAAAAACAAACATTTAAAATCAATATCGAAAATATTATCAATCCCATAAAAATTCCTTTTGACATTCAAAATTACGCAATCAATCAGCCTTACACCTCGAGCGCCCCATCCGCTTCCGACCCCCCCGAAAACCACAGGACTAGCACCTCTCAATCAATAACCAAATCAGCAAGCCCTCCAAGCCCCCCTTGGCTGCGCTCTCTCCCTCCTCCTCTCTCTCTCTCTTCGCGAAATTCAAAGAAAAATTCTCTCCCCTTTGATTCCCTCTACACAGGTCCGTTTGCACAGAGCCACTTATACACACACCCACACCTACACACACACACACACACACACACACACACACACACGCCCCAGCCACGCGCGCTCGAGTCTCCGGCGACGACTGTTATTGATTTTCCAAATGCCCGCTCGTTACGCGACTTATGGGGTTTCCTCTCTCCTTCTCTCTCTCGCGCCTAGCCATACCTCTCCCTCTCTCTCTCTCTCTCTCTCTCCATCCCTCCCGAAATGCAGTGTCGGAGGGGAGGCTGGCGCGGCACACCATTACGAGCTCTGCCGCTATATACCCTCACCAAGGTGCGAACAAACTCTCTTGCGCCCAGAGAGCGAGAGAGAGAGAGAGAGAGTAGAGCCACTTGCCTCTCACTCTCTCTCGTCTCGGGCACAGGCAATATCGGCTCCCCACCGGGCGGTGTAGACGCGCGGGACACTATACTTGCGGCGCGATATTAATGCAGTTTGCGAGGATTGCCGCTGTTACCGACCGAGTGCGAGAGAGAGAGAGAGAGAGAGAGAGAGGGCCGACGAGCGCGAGAGTGCCTTGTTGAGAGGAGCTGCATAAGGAGAGTAAGAGAGCCGGGGACGGAGAGTTAGAGAGCTCCGCCGAGGCTGGATTTATCGTGCGGGGGATGAGGGAGGGTGTTGCGCCGAGAATTCGGACTGCGTGAGTGGGTGTTGGGATTTCTGGCGTTACTTATATAAGGGTAAATAAAATGGTAATTGGCAGGATTGATAATTAATTTTATAAACGAAGTATACTTCGAGATAGATGCCATAGATATCGTAAATCTTATAGGCAGAAAATATGTATTTATCTGAGCAGTGGCTGTCGCAGTGATACACTTCAGATTTGTAGAGTTAAAAGGTTTAAATTCAAAATTTCGACCCGTCAGCGAAGGGTCGTGAGATCGAATGGCTTTAAATTCATTAAACTTACGCAATATTGAATGATCAAAATTTACAATTGAAAAAAAAGAAAAAATAAAGATTTTTAATTATAAATTTCGAGCCATTGATTGATACGTTACTTTTAATACTTTACAATAGAAACAAGTGCCTTAAAAAGGTAGATTTCTTCTAACAAAATTATAAATTTCACCGTACAATTACGAATTCGCTTGTCTCACCTGCTCACCACCTCCGTACGAGTGCAACGACTTTCGATTTGTGATCAGCGGAATTAAATTTTATTTTTAAGCTAGACTACAATCTACATAGACGCGCGCGGCAAAGACACACAGGCGAAATATTCTATGGCGCCGGCGAAGGCCAACAAGGCAAACTTCCAGAAACTTCCGGCGCGAGTCTTATCATAAATTATGAAAAATAACCAGCACTCGCGGGACACTCGGCGCGGCAGACAGCAAATACAGACGCGTCCAGTCGTCTCAGCAGCCAGAAGTAAAATCAGCAGCGTTGACCAGCGCGACGAGCCTCTGGACCATAGCTTCTTCTCTTTCGCTATGGTTAGGCGATGTTATCAGGCAGCGATGATTGGCAGTTGGGTCTCGCATGTTTGTTTGCCTCGATTCTGCTGTTCTTGATTCTCTCTCTTTGTGTCTCTTTCGCTCTTCTAGAGCTGGTTTAAGAATACCTAGAATACATTGTGCGCAATTATAGGTCTAAGTGGGAAATTCCAAAGAGGCAGCGATCTGCCTAATAATAACTTACGGAATAATTGTGTAAAAACTTGTTTAATTTCAATGTCTATGGCCTTTCAAATGATAAAAAAGCGTCTCAATAAGTTAGCATGGCCTTTTATTTAATTTTCTAACCCAAACGTAATAATTACCGCCTTGAGTGGTATGTATAAGAAAAATTAATTGAGCTAGAGATGAAAGACTTATCTTATAACACAGGGAGCTGACCTCGGTGGTTTGGAGCTGAGCGAGGCGAAGAGTATCCTGAAGCGTTGACGATTTGAAGAGCTCGGGCGTTGCAGATATTGAATGCATATAGTTGAAGCTTGACGCTGTATAGGTAGCTGTTGCCTGCGTGTTGCTGAAAGCCTACGACGAGAAGTGCTCCGTTTCGGCAACGTAAATAAAAATGATAAGATATACTTTTAATATTTTGTCCGGCGCGAGAGGTACACTTCTGGCTGTCCACAGGCTAGTTTTTATAGCGAAACTAGACTTTAAATAAAAATTGTGGGTTTTATAAGGCAAAAACGCCGTGTTATAAGAGAGGCTTGTTTGTTTTTCGAGATCGCATGTCGGATGGAATTGCATTGCAGATTTTACTTTGTTTGGATGAGTATAAATCTGGTACTTGTGAGGTGATTCGATTAACTGTGGTTTTTTGCTCGTAGATTATTTGTGTATCTATTTTTGAAGAGTATTTTTGCTGGGTTCGTTGATTTGCAGTTTGCGAATTTTTTAACAAGCTGTTTTTTTCGTCAAAATGAGAATAAGTAGAAAATAACAAAGCTATAAAAGGGTGCGCGTATTTTTACTTTATTGAACACTTTGGATTGTGAGCTTTTATAATCCGTGTCCTGTTTGTTTATAATCTCGTCGAAACGTATTCTGATATGAAAAAATGTAATATAATGTTGATTATTATACTTTATTTTTTATAAAGAATAAAGCAAATAGATTCTTTATTGAAAGTAGTAAATTAAAAAAAAAAGTATCTATGCACTTATCTAGAAAAATAGAATATTATAAATAATATTGTAAAATGTTTCAGTGTAGTAACGTAACTCTAAAAGTACGGGTAAAATAATCAGAATACAAAAAATTTCAATAATAAAAAGAAATATTTTTCTCCCATGTATTATGTTTGATTTATTTATTATAATACGTTAACCAAGAATTTAATTCTTCATTGAAATATTTAGGAAAGAATAAGTAATGAGGTATGATTAAAAACTAATAAAAATTATTTCAACTCACAAGTTCAGATATTTAAATAATTTAAAACGCAGCTTTGTATATATATATTAAGTTATTTTAAACATCTGTTAATTAATCGCTATATTGAAAACCGTTACATTAATTTAATAGCAATTTTTTAACTGCATTTAAATCTTTGAAATTCCTTCTTTTATTTTGTGACTGTTTTTCAGCTTAATAAATTTAAATATTTAAGAGTCGGAAAATTAAATTCATTTTAAAAAGCTGCAAGTTGAGTTGTGTTTTTAAACTTTACAATGAAAAATTACATTTACATGTTAAAAATTATAAAATTCTACTAAATCATAAAAATTCTCAGTCAAAGTTATTTCTAATTTTAAAAAAGCACATAATCCACACTTGTAAGTAGTAACGGCGATCAGCCGGCCGCCAATGCCCGTCTGTTACTACTGATTAATTTGTAATACACCATTGCGCGCGCATTGACATATCGAAAATTGCCTCTCCCTCCAAAATATCGAACTGCTCCAGACTGGCGCAAATCGCGCGTTAAATTCAATTTCCTCCTCTCCTCACCCCTTCCAGCATCCCAAAAAGGCTCGTACTCAAACTCAAAGTTACACGAGAGAGACCGAAAGAGTACACACACCCACACACACGCCCGTCGACTAAACAATCCGTTCCTTCGACTATTTACTCCTCGCGTCCATGAAAAAAGCTCGACAGTCGTCAACAATGCTCTTTCTCTCTCTCAACAACCAACCTGACAAAACAACCGGTAACTAAAAAAAAAAACAAACAAAAGGAGAGAAGTAAAATACACACACGCACACACGGGGACTGACTGTTGAAAATAGCGTTTGAACTTTTGAAGCGAGCGCGGCAGGAAAAGCACCCCCGCGAGCGCATTTTCAGCCGGGGAAAAGAGTTGTGTGTGTGTGTGGCTGTCTGTGTGCAGTGTGCAGCCAGGCGCTTATCGTCGGTGGCGCGCGAAAATCGCCGCGGGGATGGATTTACGATTTGTTTGCGGCTGCCATTACGCGTGTTCGGAATCGAGAGTGGAGAGGAAAAAGCGAGAGAAAACGTTT
The DNA here is from genome assembly GCA_900480035.1 of Eupelmus urozonus. NCBI lineage: Eukaryota > Metazoa > Arthropoda > Insecta > Hymenoptera > Eupelmidae > Eupelmus > Eupelmus urozonus. Next base: position 9,794 of record UELX01001903.1, read on the forward strand.
GAAGTGGGATTATGCGCTTTTGCGTATGGGGCTCGGTTATATAGAGGATTACACTTTGAGCAGTGTGTGACGAGGAGAGAATGAGGAGTGTAAGGCTGTGGGTTGGGGGAGGACTTTTTTTTTATGAGTGATGAGGCGTGCTAACTGCGGCTGTAATTACTGGGGCTTTTGTTGTTTTTGAGAAATTAAAGGAAAAACGGATTGGAGGCTGCGAGGTTGTTTTTTAATTGATAATTGGATTTGGATTAATAGAGTTTGCCGTTGAATAAGTTTTGCTTGGGGAATGTGTGTAATTTATGGATTCTGAAAGGAAGTGTTTAAAAATAAAGTAATGATCGAGTGTGTTAGAATTTTATAAATAACCGAAGGCTTTTTGAACGTTAGTGTTTATAAAAGGTTGCTTTTTAATTATTTCAGTAGATGTTGAATGTTAAGTAGAAAAGTTACGGTGCGGTAAGACTGGATTAATAGAATACATCTATACATTTTTAGTTAATTTAGAATATGAATGGAATATTTTTATCACTATAGATATAAATAATATATTCATAACTTAAAATATTTTTGTTTTATAAAAGAGTTTTTTTTTACATTTGTAGAATTATTTTCAAAATAGAGGACAGTTTATAATTTTCTTGAAAAGCATAAGCATACTTAATCTGGGCATAGTTTTCGTTATTGAAGATAAAAACTACACAAAAATAGAAATTTTTAGTATTTTTACGTTTTTAAAAATAAAATTATACGTGTTTTTGACTAAATTTAGTAATAGAAAAAATTCCAAAAAATTTTAAACTTGTAAAATTTAAATTATTTCAATTATAATTATCAAGAAATTTAGTTCTAAATCTTATAGTAGTTAATAAATAATAATCTTATTTTAAAGTATCAATCTTATAAGTAATTGTTGTATAAAAATACATTTGGTACTTACAAAAAGATTTTTAGTTTGTAAAGATCACGTTAATAAAATATATGCTTTGCTAATAAGGCATTTTTTCAAAAATTTACTAATATATACATATAACTACAATTTTATAATATAATATTAAAAGTAATAACATTTTAATATTATTCAAAGAGATTAGATTTTGTTAACATATTTTAACAAATATATTTACCCAAAGGATAGTTAGTTTAAAAAAAATGATAATTTAAGATTATATTAATCATTTAGTTACGTTAAATACTATTTAAACTTAATTTAAAGAACAAAGGCGTGATTTGAAAGTAAAAAAACAAATAAGCTCAGTTGCCCCTGAAACGTATGCCTTTTACTTTTTCATATAAAGAACACATTGATATACAGACTGCGTTGATATATAAATGAAAAATACAAAAATAATCGATGTTACAATAAATTAATTCACTATATATAATATATAAAATCTGCAAGCAGTTATATATTTCTCGATCAAAGAAAACTAAAAGGGAAGAAATCTAGCAGTCATTACAAACTGCACGCGTCTCCGCATAATGTCATACATATGTATAACGCTTTATTTTTTTTCACTTTTCGGCGAACTCGTCCTACGTACAATTTGCACATTTACCGCGTCCCACGCCACTGTCACGTGACCATTTGCTCGGAAATGTCAATTGTAGAGCAATTAATGCTCAGTTTACTAGAGGATACTTGCAGTTAAGATAGTTAAAATTCGCGAATAAAGATATTTTTTAGATTCATCTTTGGAAAAATAAAGTATTCGGTGATCTGAGTACGACACATATTTTTCGCTTGATGCTCACATGCATCTTATATAAGTTATTTAATTTATAAGAAGAGAATAGTCTTCGTTTTTAATAATCTTAATGTATAATATCTTTTAATTATGTATCAGAGAAGCTGAATAGCTTTTTTGTTTACAATTTTTATTACTTTTTTTGAAATTAAAATAAAAATATGATAAAATGAGATAATAAGGTTTTCCATGTTTTAACTTACAAACTATCAGATTTAGGGCTCTAAAAATGTAAGATATGTTTAAACCATGAATTACTTTATTTCGCAAAGTAACAATGTCTTTAAATATAACCGGTCAATTATCGATATCTCCATGTATATTTATGTATTTTTGTAATCTCTGTAATCTGATCTAGATGAAAGTATTTACGTGTGCACACATAAGAGCTCAAAAGAAAAATGGAAACCTTCCTTTGAACTTGCACATTATAGTTTTATATTCGTCGATTTAATCGTTATCCATTTTTGCACTAAGTACGAAAAAGAAAGATTGTTTGCTCTCGGAAGTTTTTGTGACGTAAGTTTCAATTTGTAAAAAATTATTTTAGTTCTAGAAAAATTTATACTTAACTTATATTTTAAAAATTTAATAATGCTTTATTTAAAAAACTCATTGAGATTATTAATTCTGACTAGGAAGAGAGTTAAAAATTATTTAAATATAATTTTATTTCATGTCAGTCTATTTGGCATGGAATTTCAGAAAAAAAGCTTCATTGTTCTGTTTTTTTTTTTTTTTTTTATAAATTAATGAACACATAAATGAATTAAATTTGTTTAATTTAGAATCTAATAAATCTTTCACAAAATGAAACTAAATTTCAGAGAGTCAATGATAACGATTTTGCCATTGAACTGTATCGATAAAGTACATAGAATGTGATTTTATTTATTTTTTTCGCGAAAATGTAAATGATGATTTACAAAGTACAATAGCTAGTTATTACTTCAGAGTAATTGACTCTCATTACAATAATTTAAACTTACAAGACCACTCAATACTTTACATATCAGCCGCAATTAAATATATATAAAAGTATATTCCCTATGCTCCAATTTTGTTACTGTATATAATTAATATAAAATTTGTTTATGACACCCAAATAATTTTTTTATGATATACCAACTACGATGCCCACGCAAAATTCGTTTAGAAAAAGATAATATATCACAAAGTATTTTAACAAAATTCAATTACAAAATCGTTGATTTAAACAATTTTTCTTGATCAATCAGTCACTGTAATTGTGAAAATATTATAAAAAAAATAAATGACAATATATTTTACTGAACACGCAAGTATGTTCATTATTTCTTTTATACACAAAATTTTTATTATATTTTACAGGATTTTACATATAAAGATGTCTCGAAAGTACTTTTTTATGTATAAAAGTTAACCTTTAGATTCCGCGATTCTGTAACAATCTAAAGGTTAAGTTCAGAATAAATTCGTAAATATTTTTTCTGTGATATTTTCATAAATACAGACTGTTTCAATAATAAACAATTATATTGTTATTTTTATCGACGTATACTCTTTTCTTTACGAGAGGAAAAAACGAGTAAAATTATTTATTTAATCATTTTTGCTTTTTTGTGCCTTTGACAGTTTGCTCTGATTTTTTTGTTTTAAAAAAGCTTCGATACACAGTACGATATTTGTTATATCATTCAAGTACTTTTATATTATTTATACATGCGATACTTAAAAAAAATGAATTTAAGAATTTTTTTTCGATAAATTAACTTCTTAACACAAGAAGTATAAAGAATAACAAATTTAAATTAGATCGCGAAATACTAATAATGTTCTTTCGCTTAGTTTTTATCATTTTATTGGGTTTCAGACGCATACAATAACGTCGGAAATTATTAAACTTGGCGCATCATGGAATGTAACTTGATTATTGTAAATTTCACGAAGTGACAAACTTCTTGAAGGGGTACATACAGTAGTTTTGAAGAATTAAAGAGTTTAGTAATTTTTATTATAATATGCGTTATGTTTTATAAATTTTGTTGATACTTTATTAAGTAATGATTTGTAATTATTTCATTTTATGTAAATGAAAGAGCGTATCTATTTGTTAGAACAAACGCAAGCAAATATCTGTGAATGATATAAATTACTGTTTAAAATAAAAAGAAAATTCAATAAATTTATCGTCCTTGTAGAGTTCAATCTAACAATATTTTACTAATAAACTAGTTATCTATTGCAAGACCTTTTCTGATATTCAAAAAATCTTTATAAAATATTTAAAATTATAATTATCTAATAACATTTACACCCCTAAGTTTCATAACATTTCCCCTAAACAAAAAGAAAAAGAATTCTATAAGATCCTTCACGTTAAACTCTATCTACCCCTTTCGACTACAAATGATAAGTGTTAAACACTTTATGGTGTTCGTAACAGAGTATATGTACGAGATAAAAAATTATTGACACTTGCAAAAAATCTACAATTTACTATGTTAGTTTTCCACTTTTGGTGCTCGAATTTATCAGGATTATTTCCATTTACATATTTCTTATTTATTGTTTTATTAAAATTAACACTCGGCACAACACCTCGTCAGAGAGAAGTCTTTGTTTTAATTCATATATTTATCCTTTTTTCAATTATTACTCTTGACTATCGGAAAAGCTTGACGAGTATTCCACTTGTGGATGAAACTAAACTAAAATATAGCTACGATTACTCGCCAATCCGTCCGACGGATAATAACGTGCAGTCGGTACAATGAGCTAGTAACGTTCTTGTTAATGAAAAATAAATATAAATAAGCCCCTTTGCAATGGTTATTTGTAATTATTACTTTAGCCCATTATTTTGCTTGTTTAGTATTTTGTTCTCTTTATAATCGCTCTTCTTTTTTATCATTGAAAGGTTCTTTAAGCTGTGATCTAAAAAAAATTAACAAAGCACTGAAGTAACACAAGTTTTCATTTGATTACAATAAATTTTGATCAATTGTTTTCAATGAAGTTAATACATGAATTTAGTATGAAAAGTTCAAAATAAATTTAAAATTTCAATCTTTTTTCTTCTTTTTTTAAATAAAGACCTAAAATTCTCAAAATTTTAACTTTTTAAAAGTTATAAATATATTTACAAGATAAAATAAGCACTGAAATTTTTTATTTTTCAGATTTTATATTGAATATAATTTTCAGAATTTTAGATCTTCGATTTAATGCTTATCAAATGAAATATAAAACTTCAGCTTGTTCTTTGTTCGAATCAAAACCTAAAGAACGCTCTAGCCATATAAGTAATGATTCTTAAGAACTACGAAACAAACGACTTTTATACAGTTCGATTTTAATGAATGCTCAAATCCTGATGCAAGCATTTTCTTCATCTTGACAAATGACACATAAAAATAATCTCTAGTTTCCTGCAAATAGTACGCTTCTATTATCTTCTAATTTTATAACAAGTACGTGGAAGTGTTCGATAAAATGTGGTCACCAATTTCTATGTAAAATTTATATCTTACAATCATTCAATCGATGTTTGTAAATCAATTGATTCGCTCATCATCATTGATACGATACAAAAAAAATGCATGTACAAAAGCTAAAAGCAGAATCACACCGGACCGTTTCGAATTTCGCGCTATCTTTTCTTCTTTTCCATTATTTTTTATTACAGAACTATTATGAGCATCCAAGACTTCTTGGACTTTACAAGGGAAAGAGAGAGAGAGATAGAGATAGATATAATATAATATATATATATATCAAGCTGTGATAACGAAATTTACAAGCTTCCATCTATACCTTTACCTTTCTTCCTTTTTTTACACAGTTCATCTCCCTATCGGATTCACCAGAGGTAACAGCTATTTTTGTTTTTTTTATTTATCTATGGAAAAAAGACCACATCGTTTCGCATACACTGTCACTCTTTTGCTAGTCTCTCACTTTTTCACGAATTTATCTTCTTTGCAATTCCAAAGAAGCCTTCCTACTAATCTTATCTTTTCATTTCCTTCTTTTTTTTTAATTTTTCGAGGCAGTTTATGTATTATACACATGTCCTTGAGGCAGGGCGATGGAAATGTTTCGAGAAATCGATACAAGGGACTTTAGCAGCTCGCTCATAACTTGTGGTTACTAGTGAGCCACGTGAGGCCCTCATAGAGTCCATCCCCCGTTGTTGCACAGGACGGCTGGACATACCAGTTTCGGTCTCGTATTCGCGTTAGACCGAGTTTTTCTTGAATCTCGTGCGGCTTCATAGCTGTAAAAAGTATATAAATTTTAGGTTAAAGTTTTTAAATCTTATTATTAACTAAAAATCATTTTCATTATGTTTTTAAGTAAGTTTGTTCAGATATACAAGTATTTTTCAATAAATAGTTTAAATTGAGTATAAAAATATGCTGGTACTACTTTAAATTATACCAACAAAATGAGTAAATTATTACAAATAAATAAGAGTTTTTAAAATATAAATATTGTTAAAATCAATGAGAAACAAGTTGGCTGTAAAATTTGAAAATAATAAACACTTATATCTCTAAACATTGATAAGTTCTTAATGATAAACTATGATTCACTGATGCCATTGGGTATTTACCACAAACAAGTTTTGAATTTTCAAACAGGAATATTTTTTTTATAAAAAGAAGCCCTATCTACATTTAATTCAATAAATATGATTTCAATGGACGATTTTTGTTAAAAAATCTCATTTTTTTTGTCTTTTTATAAAATCTATAAAGTTTTGATTCATTTATTCAGTGTTGTATAAAAAGATAGAAGAATTAATTTTCTTAAAGCAATGAAAAAAGATTAAATAATAAAGGCGTTTTAGTATATATTTTACCATCTGAAAGATCCTGTTTGTTGGCAAAGATAAGGATAATGGCATCTCGCATTTCTCTATCGTTTATAATTCGATGTAGTTCTTGGCGTGCTTCATCAATTCGATCCCTATCAGCACAGTCAACAACAAAAATCAGTCCTTGTGTGCCTGTGTAGTAGTGACGCCATAAAGGGCGAATTTTGTCTTGGCCACCAACATCCTAAGATAATAATTATGGTTAATGATATATTATCCAAGCTGAAGTTTTATTATATAAGTTATTATCATACGATAAAAAAAATGTAAAAAATTATTTTTTACTTACCCAGACATTAAATTTCACATTTTTATACGTGACTGTTTCTACATTAAAACCTACAGTTGGTATGGTCGTCACTGACTGTCCTAATTTGAGTTTATACAGAATGGCTATTACATGTAATTAAGGAATAATACTATTAACACTAAAAACTTCAAATAAGTACTTTCTAAATAGTACCCAATCATGTAATATTTGCTTAATTTTATCTTAGAATTCATTTATTTGCATTTTTAATGTAATTATGTTGTGTCAGTAAATTATCAATGGGCTTATGCTTGTAGCACAATTATCTATATTGTCAACATGAATGTGTAGGAACATAGATAAGCCCATGATATCTTGCCAGTCAACGGGTTATTTGAAAAAATAAGTGATATTAAATTTATATATTTATGTATTATAATTATAACTTATTTAAAGCCAATTTTACTATTTTATATGTTAATTTTATTAATTTAGAAACATATTTTAAATTGTCATTTATGTATAATCATAAAATTTACTTGTAGAAAAATTATACTTTCAAGATAAAGTCATCACTAAAAACAAATAATAAAATATTTCAAGCATTATACTTGAAAATTTTATTTTAAATAATATTAGATGAACCAAAGAGAGTCAATAAAATATCAGAGTTATATAAAGCTTATATTCAAACAGGTTAAAAATAAACAAACATGCTTCTTTAACGCTCAATGCATATTGCATTTCATGCTATATTGACTATGAAAAAAGGATACTGGTCTTGCCGGCTGCATCCAAGCCCAGCATAAGAATGCGCATCTCCTTGTTGCCAAAGATCTTTGACAAGAGCTTGCCCATCCTACTGGCAGACTTCCTACGCAGCTGGCACCTAGATGAACACATGAAAAATATCTCGTTATTACCTTATCTCGTTATTGATTTATCTATTAATAGGGGCATATAGAATCTTTTTTTCTCTCAAGACCATTCCACTGTACTTAATACATTCACACACCTGCAAGATACAGCACTCTTATTTTGATTTAATAGTTTGCGAGACAAAAGAGCTAAATATGAATAAAACAAATAGATTACTGAGTGTAACAAAATTAAATTTTCATAAAGTACATAAAATGCAATTTTTACAAAAAAAAATATTTGACAATTATATAAATATTTACTCGATAGTTATATTTATTTATGGAATATAAATATTTTTAAACTCTTTATTGCACAGAATAATTTTAATAAATATCAAAGAAATTGAGATTGACTAATTAATAGATATTTAAATTTCTAAAATTGATCTAGTATTAATTATAGATTTTAATTGATATTATACATTTTAAAACTTTATTTAAATTTTATAAATTTTTTACTTTAGACGATATTTCAATACAAAAAATTTATAATGTTAAAATGTTCATTCACAACAATGCAACAGGTGTTACAATTAATCTACAAACACAAGCCAAAGTCACACAAGATCAGGTTGTATTATTCATCCAACTCCAATTCGCAGATGTTTCTATTTTGTTCATAGATGCGTTTCTGGTATACACCGGAGACTAACCGCCACTCTCCACATGCAATCGACGCACTAAAGACCCAAGCACAAAAGCACACTCATACACAGAAACACACAACCAAGAGGATGCAAACGGCTGCAGTGGCCTAATGAACAATTGATTTTACAAGTGGGTGTGGATTCCAAGTAGATGTCACATCCTGTTTACAAGCAGAAGACAAACCAACGGAATTCCCCTCTATATATATATAAGACTCCAGTGCACAATCTGGCACCATCAAACAACCCATCGAAGCAAAACCAAACAACAAACTAAAAGAAAAAAACCACAAAGCCTGCATCCCTCTCCACACCTCACTTGCTCACCCGCAAAGCCAAAAACCAACCGACTTTTCACTCCAGAGCCAAAGCCAGCCGGGAAAACGTGCAGGTCTCCACTCTCTCCATTCGAGCTCGGCCGATCATTAGAATGACAAAACATTCAAAGCCGAGAGAGCGCGAGACTGCATAGCGAGAGAGAGAGCGGAGGAATGCGTCAGCGTGCGTGGTAGGGGCAAATAGTCGAGACACACGAGAGAGGAAAAAACGAAGAGAGAAGGAGCGAGCGCGATCTTCGCCGGGCGCGCGCACGAGATAGGAAGGTTAAGTAGCCGCGCGTGTCTCTCCCTCTCTCTCTCTCATTCTCCTTTTTTTTCTCTCGCCGCCTCCTCGGTGAAAGAAAGAGACACGTATTAAAGCGGCTCTCTCTACCAGGCAGGCGCAGGGCGCGGCTATATAGCCGCATGCACGCGCGCAACGGTCGCGTAGGTGTATACGCGCGAGCCAGGCAGGAAGGGAAAAAGAAAGAGGAGAGAAAGAGAAAAAAAAAGGACGATGATGATAACGGTGGCGAGTGCGCGCGGATCGTGCTCCGTTCGTGTCAGGGGCGTCTCGACGCTTTCGCGTCTCCTGCGTGCGTGTGCGTCTAGGAGTGGGGGGGGGGACATCTAATGGACGATAAAATCGAGCTGGCTGCATATATAGCTGCACCGACAGCTTAGACACTCGCACAGTGTTTTAAAAAAACTCTTTCTTCGTGCAATCTAGCCTCTGCCTACACAGACACATACACAGAGACGTTACGGACGTGTAGCACGTATCTTTAGCTCGGTCTCTCCCACGCGAGCGCGCGCGAAAGGAAACGGCACATTCTTTCAGACACATACACACATACACACACTGTCTATGTATAACGCTGGGATCTTGCAGCAGCCGCGTGGGTTTGGCTGCTTCCTTCTCGGCTCTCTGCAGCACTCACCAAATAACATCGACGCGGGGCCGTGCAGCGTGAATTTATCATCGGCGGCACTGCACATCACAGCAACGCATCGTCGTCGTTGTCGTTCTCGTGGCTCTGTCTACTCCGGCCGAGTTTACGGGGGGGTTAGCACGGACACATATACACACGCGCGAGCGAGCTGGCTTCGCCGGCGACGATCTGTGCGATTTCGATCTCTCGGCTGGCGCACAGGCACGTTTTCGTGTACCGCACGATTTTCCTCGTCCGTGTGTGTCTTAGGTGATGCTGTGGAGGTGGATTCTGTGCGGGAGCCAGCGCGAGGAGCAGGGCTATGTGTCAGCGAGTGTCTTTTTACTAGACACGAATGACACGGAGCCGCTCTCTCTCTCTCTCTCTCTCTATTTTCTGTGTGCGTGGTGTGCGAGCGACGATGACCCGCCGACGACTGACTGCGCGCGCGCGCGCGGAAGAGAGACGGAGAGCGCTGAGTGAGAGAATTGCCGCGAGGAGCGCTCGGGTGGTTTCTCTGTCTTTCTTGGCTGTGTGTGTGTGCGATGATGCTGGTGAAGAGGAAAACGGGTAAACGGGCCTTGTAACGGCTGTTTGGGTAAGGTGACCGGGTGAGAGTGGTTTTGTGACGTGCTGACGAGCGGGGTACTTTGGGTTTTTTGACGGGGTAACAGGTGAGAGGGTTTGTTTGGTTGTTTTCTGGGTGGTGGTTCGTTGGAGTGTTAGAGATTTTGGAGCAATGTTGAGATTTTTTTAAGTTGGGGATGTTTTAATTCAGTTTCTTTTTTATTTTTCGTTGATTTTATTGTCCAAAAGTTTCCGAAGAATGTTGCTTGAAAAATAATAACTTTATGAAAAACTAAATTCTAATTTTTTGTTTTAATAAAAAAAATTGTGTATAACTAAATTAATTGTTAAGTAAAAGGGTAATTCAGTAAATTAGGTATTGAAATTCTTGTATTTAAATTTACTTTCTTACTGCCAAGGCTTTTTTAAGGTAAAAAAGTTTTCTTAAAAATATGTAAAAAAAACATGTTTTGAATGATTTTAAATTGGAATACCCCATTGTAAAAAAATGTAAAAAAACATGCAAATGTGCGTGGGTATGTACATTTATGACGTTTGCTAAATTACCAATTTTGAACAACGAAAGATCATTCTTAATGTTTTGGTTGAAAAATAAATTCGAAAATAATATTTACAAACTTGATTAATTTTCATTTATTTTGTATCGATTTTTCGATTTTTAGGTTTCAGGCATTTACATGTTTTAGTATATTATGTACATAGTTAAATTTAATAATTATAAAACTGTGTGTTTTATGTATAATAGAATAGTTTAATTCAATAATTTAATCGCAAGTTTTTTATTAAAAATAATTTCGAATAAATTATCTTATTTTTTATAATATTTGTAAAAACGTTATGATGACTAATATTAATACAGCAGCAATCTTCTCCACTCAATTCCCTTTCTTTTCGTTTCTTTCACGCGCAAGTTCTTTTATCCATAAAATTTTGAGTTAAAATCAATTTGTTTCCATTGGCGCGGTAGTTAACATTTGAATTTATTGCTTCGAGCATAATTTTGTTGGTTACTAAAGTTCCATTTTTCAATATTTACTTTGATGATGTCACGAGTGTGTACATTTTTACCGTCGTATTGGTTTAATGAAGTTCTGAATATTTAAAATTTTTATTTATCAAGTTTTTAATTATTTCATAATATTTGTTTTTTAGCTCTAAAGAGGAGGATAGAAAAAATCCTCTGAAACATGATGGGCAGTAAAGAAATTTAAAATTAACTTAATTCGTTAAAAATCGACTTTTATTTAACAATAAATTATCATTGCTTCTATTTCCTATATCATATAACATGTAGTTAATATTTACTGTATAATTTTTGTGTTTCCGTATAATATTCCGCAGAGATATCTAGCGTTTCATATCTCATTGAGTTTGAGGAAGCTAAATGCTTATGAATTGGCAGTAGTTTTTTAGTATTCAAAATATAATGATAAAGTATATAGAGGAGAATGAAGAGTAATTGCAGAAATTTTAATTTGGTTTATATTTTTTTAAACGTAAAAAACAGAATAAATAATTTATAAGTGGATTATACACTTATATTTAAAAAAATTTATCTATATACATAGAAGATATTCGTCGTATGCAACTTTATCATTTTTGTAATTATTTTTGTATTATAAAAATTACAAAAATTAATGATCTTTCAGGCTTTATGATGATGAATAAGTATAAATAAAAATGCAGTAATTTATTTTAAGGACGAATGTTTTATTAAGAGTTACGTACAAAATTCTTATAATACTTATATTCCTTATATTGCACATTACGTCGTCGTAATCCTAATTGAATATGCGGAACTTTTTCTTGTTTCTTCACACATAAAAAATGTATTCATACTTGTCAAATTGTAAGTCGACTGGCGACCGAATGAGAAAAAATCAATTATGGCGTTTGTTTTAATAAAATTACTAACATCCCTAGGTTTTTTTGTGTTTGCTTCTTTATTTACTTTTTTCCATCGTTGCAGTCAGAGGAAAATTGCTAATTTCTGCGTGTATTCACGTGTATACGCGTGTGTGTTTATGTATCGTACTTGTTTTTTTAAATCTTCTGATATGCTTTCTCTTTTATACTCCGATCGATTATAAAGGACACGAATGAGGAAAATCTACGTGCGAAATTAGCCTCGCGGTTAGACTCCTAAGAACTTTTCACGCTAAAAGAGAACATTTAGCCTTTCTCGATAATTGTTTTTATTTAGTATGTAGGTTCTTTTTTTATACAAAGTTGATTGAAGAGCGCATAATTTTGTAAGTTTACGTACTTCCTTGACGCTTTTCTCTTTCACTTACAATTGCGATATAAATAATTTTTTTCTTCCCAACGACCAACCCGTTGTTCGATTTAAAGCATATAGACAGACACAATTTATCACAAATATAATATAAAAATTTAAACGACAATCAATTCCCAAAATTTTTAATACTTCTCCGTTTCAGTCCATTCATTTAGCTTAAAAACTCTTACTTCGCGTGATATACATAATCTTATTCACGTTTCAACATACCCAGTCGTTTATAATCTTTCCCAAAAGCCATATAAAAATACTTATCTTTGTCATTCTCAAAATTATTATCTTTCTATATTAATACTTTTTATTGCGATCAAAAATAGGACCAGTAATTTATGCTTCTTAAAAATCTGACGATCTCACAATATCTTCTTCATAGTTACACACGCTTTCACCATCTTCATAAAAGAATAACAAAAATTCCATTATCTTACACGATTCTTATCATCATCACTCATCATCAGCAGCATCATCGTCATCATTATCACAATCGCATGTCAGATTTTTGTCTTCCATTAAAAATGTGCAATAAAAAGTTTTTAACACGATTTATTGCGCTGTAAATATGGCGTTTAAAAGTTGCCGTAATATGCATAATAAAAGTAATTGAAAGTAGCAAAATATAAGAAAAGGAAATGCTTAATCTTACGTAGTTATACCGTAAATAAAATACGTTGTTTGAAATCTTTAAAAAAATTAAAAGGATAGTGAATTAAAAATAAATGAAAATAGGAAAGTCAGTCGGTAATATATAGTTATCCTCTTCAACTCGTTCCCTCTAGGTAAAAAATCCGCTCCGTACAACTATTCGCGTAATACAATAATAAAAAAAATGAATAATCAATAAACAGCGTGAAAGAATTTAAGAAAAAAAAAAAACCAAAGAAAAGAAAAAGAAAACAGGAGACCAAAAAGAAACATCCCGCAAGCCACAGGACATCCAAAAGCCTCCCTTTTCACATCCGCCGGTCCTTAAAACATTATCATATATATTTTCGTTCCAACCGTATCATATAATAATAATATATTCGCTTAAGTATAAATCTGTAGCAGTATCAAAATGGTAAAAATCGTGCAGATAAAGACGAGCAGCACGGGCAGGACGAGGATAAATCTGAAGGAGCGGCGCATGCCGCTCGGCCCCTGTCATACATCCTCGCCGGCAGCTACATCGGCAATCACCGCCGACTCGACGAGCGGACGTTCGGAGGTAGCCTCGCTGGCCATGGTCGTGGTGGTGGTCGTCGAGGTTGTCAGGACGCCAGATTGGGAGCGACGGGACTTGCTGGAACTGGAGAAGCAGAGGCAGCCGCCTCCGCCGTTGCCGCCGCCACCGCCGCCGTTTGACGAGCTGGTTGACTGGTGGCGGTTGCGCTTCAGGGTGGGCTTGTTCTCGCGGTCCTGCTCGGCTAGACATTTTTGGTAGTAGTCGTAATCTTTGAGATACCTGTGATGAAAGAAAATATTAGAGTTGTAGATTTACGTTTACATTTTTATAAGTAATAAAATCTTAAACTGACTACTTTGAATTAAATTGCTTTTTTTTGTGATTCTCGTTAAACCGGATACCTGCATGCTGGGATGAAAGTACAGTTTACAAACGATTTTATTTTTCATACAATGTAAAACTTTCCGTTATCGGCAATTATTAAGAATCCACTATTATCATTCGTTTTTAAAATATAAAATAAAAAACATATTTTTTAAGCATTTTACTTTCAATGTAAAACTTCAATTTATCATATAAATATTTTGCTAAGATAAAACATTTAATAAGAAAATTTTAAAATCCCTGTAATTTTCAGTAACAATGGAAATTTCACTTTGCCTTAATATTGCAAAACTTGTAGTCCAGTAAAAATAAGTTTGCAATATAGAAATAAAATTATTTATATATTAAACTATCTAAAATTGTCACATTAGTTTACAATAACTTTTTCTGTATTTAAAAAGGATGGAAAAATAAAATTAGTTAACAAATTTTTCCGAATCTTCGTAATTAAATCTGACTTTTCTTTCAATCTCAGCTTATAACTTTCTCAACCGCTTTTCTTATTTTTTTGTCTACTTTTCTTTCTTTATTTTATTCCAAAAAATTGTTTAAGTTAAACAAAATGCTTTATTTAATAAAAACATACCAAACAGGAGGCCAACGATGTTCACTAAGATACTCTTGATTTTCAGGATGCAATAGGCGTAGACTACGCGGCGACATTTTGCATAGTTTATTGTAATTGACGCATAAATGATTCATGCACCAGTCGGCTAGCTGGTCCGCATTGTGCAGCTATAAAACAAAATTATTGATCAATTATAAATGCATATTATCGATAATCCTGAAAAAAACTAAAATTCACAGATTACCTTGCAAGGTTCCAGTAAACGAAGACAATTCTCGACGGCCTCGTTGCCGTCGTTTTGCGAGAGCCTCTCCAAGTCCTCGATCACGCGACTTTCAACGAGGTTCACCAGTCGCGGTAAACATAGCCTATTGGCAAGCTCGAGGAGATTCAAGCACCTGGCGGACGATATTGCCGGCACCTCGTCCGTGTACAGGTAGCAGAGTAGCTTGTGAAATGTATACTCTCTCACGCCGGGGAATACAATCTGGGAAAGGGAAAAAATCAAGTTTTTAGATGAATAATTTTTTTATCATTTTTTCACTAATTGAAGTGTATTGTGTTCGGTACTTACTATTTTTGCACTACTTTCACGAAAATCACCAGAGAACATTGCTTTCATCATGTCACATCGCGCAGTCAAAATTGCTCTATGAGCTGGCAAGCTTCCGTCATCCAAATCAAAAACAACATCAGCAAAAAGTCCTAAAATCATTAATATAAGTATTTATTTAATCATCAAAAAAAAAAAAAAAAAATGTTTAATGCACATAAAAATAAAACAAAAAACAAAATACATTTTACAGTTTAATTGAAATCATATTTTAGATCTACATTTTACATAATTTAGTTTGTAATTAATTAATTTAAGGACTTCTGCAATGCCTTGCAATGTAACAACTTACCCTGCTCGAGACAGAGAGTCTCAAGCCTCTGCCTTACAATTTGCTTGAACTGGTTGTTCATATCACTATTCATGTACTGTTCTCGTGACGGCATGTTGTTAAGGACCATAAGTAGTTGAGGCAGTTCTAGAAATTCAGCAGCCTGTCTAATCTCCTGTTGGCAAAAACATCGTGGGTAACAGCTGGTTAAATTTTGGATGTAGGTCAAAGTTAAGATTGCTAATTGAGATTAGCCTGCTTTGGATTGTCTATTTTTTTTTTTCGTCTATATAAACTATAATTTCTTCTAACTATAATCAACACACATGGATATATGTCGAAAAATAACGTGATTTGCTCGCTGTAAAGATACCCATGCAATAGATCATACATATGATAGTACTGGATTGATGAAGGGCTGATGCTGAATTTCAACATGTAATTGCGATTAATAGTTTTAAATTATTAAATAAATAGATACATTAAAGCGACTAATTAAGTTTCGGTCAAAATATTTATTTATTTGGTAAGGAATTGACAAAGATATATTTTTTAATTTTTTTTTTTTTTTTTTTTTTAAACAATAATTATCCATTTTATTAGTCCTTAACCGAGTTGTCAGCTATGGCTTTTAATAATAAGAATTGCAGCATACCAGGCTAAAAACTCGTAAGGAGTTCAAATAGGGTAATTGGAATTATTATTATTGTTATCAATTGCAAAGGTACAAAATACTCTACTCTAGAAGTATACAGTTATAAAAAATTCATGGTTAGGGTCTTTCAAATCGTTTTTACGTACAGTTTCTATTGATATAGTTAGTTCTAAATAATTTAGAATAATTTTTAATTTCTATATAATTTACCAAGAGAAATTAGGACTTTTACAGTTGATATTTGTTAACGTTTATACGGCATGCTTCAAATATGTCTAAAAGAAAACGAAGTTTTAATGAACGGGCATTGAGTTTTACATGTATGTGCATGATCGATGCATGAACGTTGTGAGCGTTGATCCTGGACCATAGAATACGTTTATATCATCAATGAAAGTACGCTTCTCTGGGCCAGGATTCAATATTTTCTACACAGACAAAAAGGTTTGTAATGATGAGTTTATAAAGATTAACTATAAAAGAAGACAAAGCTGTGAAAATATTATCTTTTTTTTTCATATATTTTTTAATATTTTGTATAAGATATTTTACGACAATTTAGTTCAATGTCAACTAAAATTATTGTAACTTTAAACCAATTTTAGATGTTTTAAAAATGTTTGAAGCCATAAATAGAAATGCTTCTTGGGCGATTTAAAAATTTAAGCTATTCTTTTTTAACTTACACATCTTGAATTCTTAAAAGTTCCAAGAAACAATATGACTCCAAATATAAAACCTTAAGAATTCGTTTAATATTACAAAAATTTTGAATATGATTGATCACTTATTTGAAGTAAAACACCTCATACGTATCATGAATAGAAACCATTATAATATTATGTGGTGATTAATTATCTACGATTCCCTTACGTGTATTGCATGTACATTACATACCACCGTATCGTCTAACACATACATGTAGTACTAACCAGTAGAAGCCCGATAGGAGCTGTCTGAAAGAACCACAGTTATGTTAGTTGACTTTCGAAATTGCTTAACCCGTACTCTATCAGCCTAACGTTAATTTACATTCAAATTGCCCTTTTATAAATTGCCCTTTTATACAATTACCCTTTTACAATCAGTTTGATTTTAGTTGAAATAGATATTTATTTTTCGCGTGGTTCCAAATTTTTTTTTTAAGAAACTCGTTTGAAATTTATGTTAAGCCAATTCAAAATAAGAGCTCTTTTTTTAATCACTAGATTGAATTAGTTATTCAAAAATAGATGTTCATTTTTCACAAATATGAAGATGGAAAGGTAAAAAGGTTTTTATCTACTACAATTTAGAATATATTTTGAGAATCAGGCTAGTTATTAGAATTTGCATGATTTTAATTCTAGATTTGATATTTAATTTAAAAAAATAATAGAAAACATCTTCATATTTAGTGGAATCTTCGTAAGTGGTACATAAACAAGCAAAGTAACAATATTTTAGTGTTTGTTACGATTTATTCCAGTGTAATAAAGGCAAAATTAAAACTAATCTGCGTAAAGTATATATCAGTATCAAAATATTCTTGTAATAAGAATGAATAACCACTTATAAAGATTTTAACATTTTTTTGTAACTTCAAAGTAAATCGAATCGGAAGTTGCCTTACTTTGAGATCGTGGTAACGTTTGTCCAGGTCGCCTGTATAAATGAATTGTAGACATTGTTGCATAGCTTGGCTCGTTATCAACTTCGATAATGTAACTGTTGTTGTTTGTTGATGAACGCCATTGCTATTTTCGACCTAGAGTAGCAAAAAAAAAAGAAGAATTTCGCGTATACAATTTACTTTTTTATATTTAGAGGTATTATGTAAAGGTATTTACCACAGTAACGCGGATACTTTGGAAGGCAGGATGATTAAGTTCTCTAGTTGCTCCGATAGCTTTTCTCTGCGATTCAAGAGTCGGTAATACTTGAAAACTTGAGCGTCTTTTGATCTGATCCCAAACCCTTAGAAACAATGAAATTTCATTAATTTTGAACTAATTTAGATTAGAAGAGTAATGGGAAATTATTTATGAATCCATGAAAAAGCAAAATCGTGAATGCTCTAGATTGGATTTTGTAAAAAACGAATACGAAATAGAACGGGACATTACACGTATTTTCTTACTTATTGGTTTTGCTCTGATCGATGCGAATCAGGCACTCCGTGTCATCGTTGAAGTCGCCAACTGTCGCCTCGCCGAAAGAGCTGACCTAAAACAACATTGAACACATGTCCGTGTCATTTGCACCAGTCCACAGAGCCTTTAATCTCTGAAAGTATTACGGATAACATTTTCCGCACGTACTTTTCAAGTGCATTTAGGCCATTTGGTACTTTTATAAATTTCATTCCATTTAGTTACGTAAAAAGTTTACTTTTTTCAAAAAACATTTTTCAAAAAAAGCGCAGGAAACTTTTGATCTAATTGTTTTTAAATTAAAAATTTAAACTTTACATTTAATAAAGCGTATAAAATCAAATATATAACCGACAACAAATTGTGTCAAAACAATGCAATCATTCATTTTAAAAAATCACTATTCCGTTTTCACTTTAACATTGCAGCAAAAGATTATCCTTGAACTTACCATGCTGGACTCGCTGGAGCTGCGTGGCGTATACTCCTGGACGAGCTCCATGGTGAAGAGGCGATGGAAAGCTGGCGAAGCGGCAGCGAGGAAGCAGCGATGAGCGACGAAGGTACAGTTGCCAGCGACGAGGGTGACGTCGGCGTGGTCGAGCCGCGTCCACAGGGACCTGATGTTCTCTTCGTAGGTGCTCGTAGCCAGAGTCACCTCCGGCGGTATTGGCTTTGGCGGACAAAACGGAGCCTGGTGGAGTTGGCGAATCAAGATTAGTGTTGGATTTTTGTTTTGAGGTACGAACGGTAAGCTATGATATGTTTGAATGATATTTCTGGGCCAATTAAAGGAAGTGGCGCTATGAAAGTTGGCAAGTTTTTAAAATTAAAATTTACCTGGAGCAGCGGTCTTTTAACCCTTTTCAGATTGGTCATCCAGAATCTCTGCTGGCGGCGGGCGATCAGAGCCGCCCTTATGGAGTTCTCGAAGACCTCGTTCACGCCGTAGTAGGTGAAGACGCTGGTCTCGTAGTAACAAATACCGAGCTCTCTTGCGACGGCGCGCGCCTGGTCGGGCATTACCAGGTCGCTCTTTCGCGTTGCCCTGTTCAATTTTATCCTTAAGTTTTTATTTTGTATTTTCTTTACCTATACTTTAAAGTTATGATAATTTTTAGGAAGAGATTGAATGTCTTAACATGCTCGTCTGTAACTACTGATCGTGAAATCAGTAAACTTACATTTATGAAACTTCAAAAGCTTTTAAATAATAAAAAATAAAATTTAGTACTGTTCATTTTTATTCATAAGAGCTATTGCAATAATTAACTAATACAATAGCAAGTATAAAGCTATTTTAATAAGAGTAGGGCTCTTTTTGTCTTGATCATATTTATAACTATCGGTAAATCTTTATACGTTTACATGTGATTTGATTTTAATATAGCTAATTCATGTATTAAATTTGAGTAAAAGATTATATTTTAAATCAAAATTTTGATAAACTGAACACAAGCATTGTGTTATTCAATTCATTGTTATTCAAAAATCTTTATTATTCAAATATCTTAGTGTAAATATCCCTGTCTAAAATTAATGCAAAATGTGTTAGTCATTTTGGCACAAGGTTCTCATATTATTCATTTTGCTTTCTTAAAAAGAAAGCTCTATAACGGCGACATGTTCTGAATGCTAGTTTTTCATGAATTCAACTAATATTTTCTGTTAAAAATAACGTAAGAAAATAATTGAAATGTAGTGACAAATAATAAATGAAAGATAAATAAAGTAAAAACTATACGTATTTTATGCTGTCTTAATCTACTTATACCTAATCTGTAAAACTTATTTTATTTTTTTTTTTATTTAACTTATTTTTATTTTAACGATAATTGCCACTTATTTCCCCGAAAAAGCGTGTATAAAGTAGCATATTGTTCCCGAAAATCTTGAGGATGAAAATTATGGGTCATTATTTCTTTCCTAGGCCATTATTTTCTTTCCTACTAGTAGTGCACCTCAAGAGTAAAGTTAATTATTCCCTCGGGTAATTATGTTTCGCTACTTCACACGCCACTCGGGTAGCAAACCGTCTTCGGGAATAACATGCGACTTTACTCCCTTGGTGCATTATGTACTATTACATTTTTGATAAATTATTTGTTTCTAAAATTCGACTGAAATAATAGTTACTCTGCTGGAAAAGTTAAACCAATTTGTTTAAGTGTATAAAAGAATTACTTTTTTCAACATTTTTTATAACACGATTTATTTATGAATGGAGCGTCTAAAAAATGCAGCATCTACATTTACACATTAAAAGATTGGCAAATATCTATACAATTACTCTTAAACCTTTCTTCTTATATCTCTGTATGACTAGAAAATAAAGCTTTTCATAAACCAAGACAAAAATGAAAACTTACCGAACAAATGGGCTTCGATCGCGAAAGTAGCTGAGGTAGGTCTCGTCGCGGTACATGTACCGCAGATCGTTCTTGCAGCCTACCAGCAGCACCGGAGTTTGGGGGCAAAAGCGACGGATCTCCGGATACCACATCGCCTTGCAGTTTCTTAGCGACACGGGGTTCGTTATGGAAAAACATAGTAGCACAACGTCTGACCTGAAAGTTTTTTTTACAAAATATGGGATTTTACTATGAACAAAAAAGCGATGAAGTTGTTAAATTTGTTTTTCATGAAAGTTCGAATGCAAAAATTAGGATGGGCGATGAATTAAGTGGGTCATCACATTTTCTGGTAACCTCTTTCAAATTTGAAACTTTCACCTCTTACATTTTTCAATTATGTATTTCTTATGCTAGTGAAATCAACTGACCGTTACCATCTGAAGCTTAAAGTGTGAGTACGTAAATGAAATGCTTAAAAAATTACTCACTATCCATTCTTATGCTTTCGCTTATTTTAAGTACTTGTACTTTTCTCCCTTTTAAATTTAGATACTACATTACACCATAAGTCGATCCTCCACCAAAATCATCATCTCCTCCCAACCCAAACACCTCACTCACCTGCCGTAGGCGAATCTCCGATCCTTCTCGTGATCGCCGAACGTGTCCCATAATCGCAACGAGACGTTCACATTGTCGACAACCTCCCAGGAGCGTTCCAACACCTGCAACCCAAACAAATCAAATCACAAACAATCCCCCCCTAACGCATCGGCCAACCAACAATGCAGCTACTCTCGCATCCCGACGGCTCTAAAATTAGCATCGCATTATCCTTTCGCCGCGCGTCGCGTGCGCTGGCTTTATTTTTAATCGTCGCCCATTGTGGCCGCTTGAATGCGCCCCATTGTACGGCCCCATTCGGCCTTGTTATCTCTAAAGTGTCCGCTCGTTTAGCCGGAGAGCCGACGCGAGAGGGGTTCAGTGAACGCGCGACATCACCGGCAGCGAAAGCTCTCTCTTTCTCTCTCTCGCGCGCTGAGCTTCCGTCTGTTCCGTCTATGGGCTTCGTTTGGACGAGCGAGCATTGAGCTTGATATTTCGAGCTCGCGTGAGCGCAGCCGCCTTTATTGCAGCCATCATGCGCTTAGGGCTATTTGTGTTATATAATGGCCAGAGTGAGCTTGTTGTGGAAGGCGGATTGAGTTTGGGGAAGGAATTGATTTTTTTTTTTTTTTTTTGGTTGAGGTTTGGGTTATTTATAGAAGCGGAGAGCTGATTCGTTTTGATGGCTGGATGTTTGCATTGGTCAAGGTATGGTTTTATTTTTCTGGGTATTGTTCGGCTTGATGCTTCGGTCGTGGTACTTGCGCAATTTGAGTTTATAGTGGTTGAATAATAGTATCTGGCAAATGACGTACATCCGCGAGGCATCAATTAGATTCACGGCTTGATCAAGAACGAATATAGCCGGGAGATCCGATCGAGTCTTGAGTTCGGAACTTGGAGATTTGGTCGAGATAATGTTATATCTGATTGTTTGGTAAGTCGGATAAAATGTAATGGATTGCCGTGAAATTACTGTTCTATTTACTCAATGCACTTTAATTATATTACATTGTTGGTAATTGGTTTTTACAGAAAATAAAGGAAAAATTATTTTTAACTAAAATAGCGTTGGAAATATTTTTTTGGCAGTTTTATCACGGGTATTAAGGCTAGTGATAAATACACTTAAGCGTTCTCGACAATAATAGTTTAATCGCCTTAGGCAAAATCGTTTTATAGTATAGAAAATCGTATTATGTGACGTAAAGCTTTAACATAATAGCGTGAAAAAGAATTAAAATTAATTATCAGAGTGAGTAAGCAAAACTGAGGATTATCTACGTTATTTTATTTTCTTCGTAACGGAAAAACAATTTCCTATTTTTCTAGTTAGACAATAAAAATATCAACTTACTGACTAAAGATTCTGAATTGATAAGTAATTATTAAAAAATAGCAAAGAAAAGTTATAAAACATCGATCATTAAACTAAAAACTTTGATTTCCAACAAAAAACTGAAACATACACTTTTCGAAAATCTCCAAACCACCCACATCAACCCACCCCGCGAAAAATCCAAAAATCAATCCACTCCCCCAACCCCTCAACCTCGCAAACCCTACATTTACAACAAAGTTACCAACAAGTCTACCACTCAAGCCAGCGCAATAAAGTCAGCAGAAACTACGTGCATCCAAGCCAACGCGAGAGAGATGACATATATGTGCAACTCACGTCCTTGTAGATCCGATATTGATCGATGGCCCAGACAGTGGGCACGTGGGTGGTGAGCAGCTGCGACAGGGATACGTGCTTGTTGCAGGCACGGGCGCAGATCAGCCGGGTTTTCCCGACCGCCGTGTCGCCCACGACCACGCACTTGACCAGCTCTTGGTGGGGCTGCTCATTGTCCATCACCGCCGGCGGGCAGAGCCGTGCGCGGCCTCAACGCGCTCGGTCCGCTCTCCAAGTGGGCACATCCAAAGCCGCCTGAGTCGTCGACTTGGAACCGTTGCACCCGGAAGCGCCGTTTTTACGCCGAGCTTGCACTCGAGGTTGGCTTGATGATGGCCTGGTTTTCTGCTGGGCTGGCTGGGCTGCTGCTTGGGCTGGACGAATCGGCAGGTGCGCTTCGGCGTCAGGCTCGTGCCGGTACGACACCGACGCTGCATTCGCCCTGGGAAGAGAGGAAAGAAATTCTTGAGATTGATCGATTTGATGATGCTTTGGGAGTAATGCTTTTTGTTTATTATGAAAGTTTTGTTTAAAGCGGTTATTTTACCCTGGTAGAAACGTTTCCTATTTTTTTGGCCAAAGGCTGGCCAACTTTAAAGAATTAGTCTCCATTAGCCTATTTTTAAAGACTTAGCTAATTAGATTGGGGAAATTTCTACTAGGGATAGCTGATAAGAATATATTGGATTACTATATTGGATCATTTTGATTACAATACTAATTTTATTAACTTTCAGAAAGTATTGACTAAGCTTTTTTGTATTTGAACTTAAATTATTTTTAAGATGTATTAAATTTTCCATTTTCTTAAGCTTTTCAACAATTTGCTAACTATACAAAAATGACAATAAACAAAAAAGTTAAATTTAGTAAAATGATTTAAAATTTTGATTAGAAATAAAAGAGCTATAATATATCATTACTATTCAAATCAGATTTACAAATCGGAAAAATAATTTATTTTTTCGTGAATTTGATTCATTGTTTGATTCTGGTTAGTGGGAGAAAATAAATCTCCGCATCCTCTACTCATAAAATCACATTTAGAATGATGATGGATAACATTACAAAAAATTAAACTTGCAATTGATCAACTAATTCAAAATTGAATCAGACTTCATATTTATTGGAATCAAGAGAATAAATAAGCATTGATTTTTTTCAATTCGAAAAAATTATAGTATGGATTCGTATTTACCACTCACGAATTAATATAAGTAAACTTCATTTATTCGATTCCAACAAATCAGATCTCGGTTCTCATTTGTTTTCGATTCACTTTTTTATCCTTGCTAAATTTACATTTGCGACTTTCACCGATTACCGTCTAAATGAAATGGAATTTATAACTTTATAACCGATTCAAACACTTCAAAAATTATATAAATCTTTTTTTTCCTTCTTACATTTCACTTATTAACATAAAAGCAGTGTCTTTAACATATTGAATAATTTAAATTGTATAGTAATAACTTTAACCTCATAGCTAAAACATTCATAGACAATAAATAGTATCAAAGCGAGCTTATGAAAATTGTCCTCGCTTGACTTAGCAATTTTAATTTAGAACTTTACATGCAATCCTCACTATGAATTCTGAAAAATTAATTGTCTTGCCTTGAAACTTGTTTATAGGCCAATGAAGAAGGGTCAAAAAAAGAAAAGCGTGTCGTTAAAATATTTATCATTATCAAACTTGTTACAAAGACAAACTTGCAAATAATTTTTGCCAATGATCAAAACATTTTTATTTGTATACAGTCTGAAATTATTGATATTTTAAATACACAATTGTATTAAAAAATAAGTAAGTTCATTCATCCAAACAGTTCAAACTTCCCACAACTAAAGCAAACCAAACGATCCTAATGACAGACATTTCCTCATTTGTCCAGACCAGCAATCCCGATTTACGGATCAAAGTCTAATTCTAACGATGCATCATTGATGCCAGCGAATTATACACCTATACCCATTTTCGACGAAACAGCCGAGCGAACGGATGTAGCGGCCCTCTGCGCCATGTACCTATACATAAATATATGTATATATACGTAAGCGTGTGCATGCCGCCTATTGATTTGACCCCGCGAGCCTCCGACTCTCTCGCTCCAGCGTTAGCGTCTTTCTCACTTTCGATGTTTTTTTTTTCGTACCTCGCGTAAAAGCGAGGAATTGAAGCAAGATGCGATCGAAATGCATGTTTTATGGCGTGCGAGCGATTCTTCGTAAAATGATTAACGATTTTGGAACAAAGTGTTGGCTGGGTCGTGGGATTGGGGAATGCATTAATAATTGTTGGGAATTTTTGATTGGAAAGGTTGATAGTGTCTGGTTATAATGGTATAGATTGTGGGCTTCTGGGTTTAGAGATATTTTTAATTAATTTTCTACTTTAAATATTTTGTTAGCGTGGCTTTTGATTAAAATCTTATTTTCTCTTTTTAAGTTTTTATGTTCTATTCATAGAATATTTATGTTGCCTTTTGATTCGAAATTCAAGGGAGAAAGGACCTGGCTTATTTCATATTTAGAGGTGAGCCTTTGCCCAACTTGACCTCACGAATCATGATCGAAATGGATTCGTTTGCCGAAATTTCTAGAGGGGCCCCTTGAGTGAACATCACTTTAACTTTTAAGACCTATAGGGTATCAATATTTTTTTACTTCTACCGTATTAAAGTTACAGATCTTTAGACATATCGTACATATTCAGAATTTCAAGTACGAAGTGACCTATCTATGCTATAAAAAATCAAAATATTGACTTTATTCATATACTTTAATCTTATCAAGAATTAATCTGTTTCAGATAAACTTACCCTATATAGAAAGGTTAAGTCGATCAATAATTGTATAAAAAGTAGTAGTATGCAGATACCATCGCGATAGAAAAAGCAGCTTTTTGAAATTTAAATATAGTCAGTTCGATAAGCAAGTGTAAATCTCACCTACCGAAGGGCCGATCGATCTCCCGGAGTTCATTACGAAAATAACCCTACTCTACGCCCTATATCCATCATTTATTTATAGCCAGAAAGAACTGCGAAATTTAAATTATCAAACTGCGGCAAATCGAATGATGACAATCCGCTTGATACACACTTTTATCTATCGCCGCAAACAAGAGATCAAACACCGAAATCGAAAATATTCATCGTCAGCACACAGCAATTAAAGCATCTGTTCCAAAAATTCATAAATCTCGGCACTATCTACCGTGGCAATCGGAGCGCGACTTGTTGCTATACACCAGATCGTCGGCGATAATAAAAAAAAAAAAATGTCAAACGGACAAGCCATAAATTCGGCATGCGCATAGCTCAAGAAGAGAACGAAGCAGACAAGCAGCGCAGACCAGACGAAGGCAAGAGAGAATAGAAAAAAAAAACAAGGGCGCAGCCCAGAAAGGAGGACGAATGAAGGAATTTATCAAAGCGGATAAAGTGACAAATACGCGGACGGGGGTGTCTCTGGGAGAAAGAAGCGATTAATGACCCTTCCTTGAAGTTTACGCGCGCGCATCGGGGATGGCGCATTGCAGAAACGGCCGGCGGGTCAACGGCACACGGAAAAAATGTGGAACACCGCTTCTTTTCTTGGGTGGCGCGCGCAGAGTGTCCGTCGCAGTCCCCGGTTTTTCGAGCATCCGGACCAGGTTCGTTTCTTAGCTTTGGATTCGTCTGGTCTTGGCTCCCGGAGAGTGTGGAGCCAATGAGGATGAGGGTTTTTTTTTCAGAGGCTGCTGCCGAGGTGGCCTACTTGGCTGGGGAGTCGGATGGCTGAGATGGATGGTTTTTAACGTCAAGGTGAGAGATTGGATGCTGTGGGTCAATGCAACATGTGCTTTTTGTGTGATTTATGTGTTTTGGGTTGGTGGGGGTGTGTTTGGTTGGGTTATGTTTTTGGATGAGGCGTTTGAATAGTGGTGGAGCAGGCTTTCAGAGAAAGGGTATGATTCATATCGGAATATTAAAATTATGAGGACATTTAGGAAGTAGTTTGTAAGTAGACATTTAGGAAGTAGTTGGTAATGAAGATAAAATAATTGTAAGGCGAAGAGGAGGCAAGTGCATATGCTTCAGTTGTTCAGTTAATATATAATAATATATTAAGAGGGTTGAAAAAATTGATCTTTGACGAACCAAGATGTAGGTGTAGTTACTTTATTAAACTAGTCGACGTTT
>UELX01001904.1:0-36957 GCA_900480035.1 Eupelmus urozonus
GACTCTACCTTCTCGGGGGGCCCCCCGCCACTTATCCCAATTACACGAGTATATTCTCTGCCGTTCATATATCAAAACTGGAATGCGAGGCGAGAGCGGGGCAATTAGCGAAGTGTTTCTAGCGATTGCGAGAGGATGACTGCTAAAAGGGTTAGCAGGCTCCGGCTCTCTCTTTCGCGTAGAGCAACTGCTAATGCACGCAGATTTTTTATATCGGTCGATTTAATTATGCGCGCGTTTAGCATGATTGAATGCTTTTAGATGGATTGTCTGAGCGCGAATTTTTACAGTGCGTCGTTTTTTTTTTCTCGCGTAAGTAATTGAAAAGCGCGAGCGAGAGGTTTTTACGGCGGGATGCTTTTTCAAGAACTCTCGGTAAACTTTGAGAGGTGTATTGATTTTATATTTTTTTTAATTTTTTTTTTTTTTTTGGATAGTAGTGGCCTTGTTGTTATTGTTCTGGGTAAACATTCAAATAACTTTATAAGCATAAAATACTTAAGTAATAATCTTCTTAGCAACCTTATACAGAAATATCTCAAATACTATTTTCAATTTTTAACTGCTGCGTATCTACACATTATTCTTGCAACTATCGACCTCTAAACTTGTCGATTCCAAGTGAAAAACAACCTCGAAAACCACGAGTCTCGCCTAACTCCGCTAATTTCAGCTTCGCTCGAGTAAGAAATTTGCTGAGACCGATTCTCGTCCATCCGTGGAGGGTTCATCCTCTGTACCTTCCATTTTCTCACCGTATTGTTCGCGTGCGAGAGCGCGCCCAGTGCGGGCCTTTCTCTTAGCAGCGCACCTGCAGCCACTTTATTATTAGCCCCCCTTACCTCTTCAGTGAACTAAGTTCATTGGAGAGCGAACTTTGGCTACTCGTCGATTGTTTAGCGTACTGCTGTTTTTCTTAAACGTCCTCTATTACGATGAAATTCTGTGCGATAATGTGGAAGTAAGTAGGTCAGTTTTGAAGATACGAGAGGGCAGCAAAGCGAACGAAGTATGATATATTTCTCTTTTATCGAGTGCTTCATTCCGGATATTTATTTATGGAATAAAAAATTGTAAGCTGTAACTGACATCTAATAGTAAACAACACGATGACAGGCTTACTACAAATAAAGAGAACACCCAAATAAATAATTCATAGCCGAAAGCTTCAATAAAATAACAGTAGCCACGAAATCCCTCGAAATCTTCAGATTTACATAAATCTAAACGCTTCCCTGCAAGCCTCACAATCTCTGGGAAAGTCGGGCGATGAAAAGGGCGAAGAGTATATGTGTCGGCCGGCTCTAAAAACTCTTGATCCCTAATCTAATCTCTCTTTAGTTTCCTTTCCTGCGTGCGCACTGGCACTCTCGGCAATGGCGCGCGCTGCTGAGATAAAGATTTTTCCCGCGGGCTCGTCCCAATAAGAGGCTCCTCTCTCTCTCTCTCCTCGCATTTTGTTTTTCCAAGCGAGCGTGCCTTGGTAATATACTTTGAAGAGCCGAAGAGGCGCTCGGCAGCCTCGCGAATATAGGAGAGGCCGAGAGATAAGAATCGGCGAGCGCGCTGGTATGCGCCTTGGCTCGGTGTATATACACACGCTTTATTCTATCTAGCTACGTGGAAAAAGCGCTTCGAGAGCGCGAGCGAGATAAAATTTTAAAGGGGAGGGATAGCGATAGGTGGGATGGTGGAAAAAATTTTTGAATTTGATTAACGAGCTTCCGAGAGTTTTTCTTGGTGATAAAGTTACTTTTTTTTGGGACGAGTTTGTCGGGGAGTTTATAGAAAATTTTATTATGTAAAATAATGTACGTACAACCATTAAAGAAATTTCTTCAACTTTAAAATTGTAGAAATGAATTTAATAGTAATAAGTGAGATCAACAAATGAAAAATATTATGGAAGGCAGAACGATTCTAGAAAGCATTAATGATTAATCCGAAATGAGCTTTATGATTGCAGACAGCGCAAAAGTAGAGTAACTAAAGCCCTCGCCGAGTAGCTCAAAAATAAAAACGAAATAAAGAAAAAAGGGGCGGGCAGGAAGGAAGGCCGACTGAAAGGCAAGTAAAAAAAGGGTCGTTTGAGAGGTTTTTCGAGAAAAGCAAAAAAGTCTGGCATCGTCGCGCCGTCCCCGGAGGAGGAAAAGGGCTAGAGTGCGCGTAAGAAAGAGAAGAGGAAGAGGAGAGAAGAGACGGAGAGAGAGTGGGAGGCGCGCAGAGGAAAAGCAAGAGTGAAGCTCGGCGTTCCGCAGCTAGAGCATGCAGGGCCGGAGGTGAGTCGATGACTCCTTTGCTTTCCGCGTTTCTGCGGCGCAGCGCGCGAGCTAGACTACATAGGCCGCGGGAGGTGCGAGTATTTTGAAGTGCCGTGGCGTTAAAGGCGTGGGAGAGGAAGAGCGAGAAAGCGAGAGAGCCAGCTCACTTCTCGCTGAATGAATAATATCGCGCTGACAAGCCAAACGCCGGACTCGAACCGCCATTTTGCTCTTGTGCGGTCGTGCAATATATCAGAGCGGTGTGGCTCGTCTCTTCTCTCTTTATCTCACTCTCTCTCTCTCTCTCTCTCTCTCTCGTGCTCGGATAGTTTCCTTCGTATTCAATAATACTTTGGTCTAAATCTTGGGTATTAAGCTTATTCAAAAACGAATTGTAAAATTGTGAATATGATTTTGTTTTATAATAGTAATTTGTCTAGACTGTAAAGTTATTCAAATGAAAATATTTCATGAAAAGCATCTAAGTTTAGAAAATAATCACGGTTAAAAACCCGCGTGTAGTCTGTTATCCGAATTGTCTGTTAAATTAACAGACTGAAAATGTCACTTTTGAAGTTACCAGACAAAATGTCTGTTAAATCGATATATTTTGTCTGTTAATTTAACAGACAAAAAATATTAACAGACTACATGCGTGTTTTTAACAGTGATAAAAATACAGTTCTAACTTATTCTAAATGATAGAAATAAAATTTATAAACTTTAACTAAAGGCAAATTACACATAAAATAATAAGAATAAAAGAGGATGACGAAACGCTGAAAGCAGGAGTAGAAGCTACGCCTCCCAGCCCACAATAAAGAACAATCAATCGCTGCAAACGTCCGCACCCTCAGCGACCTTCGAGCAGCGCAAAACGAAGAGCAAAGCAATCCTCCGAACGCTGCAATCGCAAACACAATGCGAGGCGCAGGCCGACCAAACGAACACGCGCAGTGCGTGTGTTTGCTAATCTTTGGTTAGGAGTACAATCCAGCGTTTATCCTCGGCGCCGCGCTACTGTTCGGCCCGTGCTTAAAAACCGTGCAAATAAAAACAATATACAATAGAAGAATCGTTCGCGTTGTACTCAAGGGCTAGGAGAGAGAAAGGGACGACTTTGCAGATTTTATGGTTACGCTTTGTGAATTCGATTCCTAAGCGAAAGTTTTTATAACCAGAGACGTGCAAGTTCGTTCGCGACTTTGTTTTAATTTCGAGATGGCATGAAATGCTTCGACGCGTTCCTCTTTACTTTTCTTTCCCTTGTTTAAGATATTTCAAAAGTATAGAAAGACGTTTGATTTAGCAATTTTTCAAACGGATGCTTTTATTCTTTCAGTTATATATCATTCTGATGGTCATGATAATGGAACTGTGGTTAAAAATAAAATTGAACTTTATGAATTTCTTATTAACGATGCTTTTCGAAAAAGAAAAAAAGTAAATAACGGAAAATTATGGAATTTGTATACAAAAGTGATAAATAACGACTATCTCCGCGCGGAGAAGAGAAAGCTCACTGCAGTGAATTTTTCAAACGCTTCTCTCGGCAGCTGCGCCGGGCATTCATTATTTAAAGGCTAACGAGAGGATCGGCCAGCTCGGGCGAGCTAGCACGAGACACAATACATCAAGCTTACTTTCTTCGACTCTTAGATACACTGACCAAAGCGCTAAGTAACCGGCGAGCTGTGAGCGCTGTAATGTGGTTAGCCGAAGAATCAACGGAAGAAGGAGATGCGCTATATATTAAAGCATTGGCTAATTTTATTTCTAGCAATGAGTAACATTTCTAGTTTATTAGCACTTGGAGAATGTGTACACGCTGTTAATTTGACAACCATATATATTTGATAAAAATGTTAGTTGTAAAAGCTATGCAAGAAAGTTTGTACTTGAAATAGAGATTTATAAATGGTGTAAGTTGTATAATGTTAGATTGTCCGTAATGCAAAATACATAAAATCGAAATGAGAAACCGTTAATGTGCATGAGCGAAAAATAGAGATCTTATAATTAAATTATTTTATTACTTTATCTTTTTTAATTTTATTATTTGTACGTTATAATTAAATTATTTAGAAATCGTTTAAGAGTTGAGTATTGAAAATTAAATTATTCAACTAATGAATTCAATATTTAAACTGATTTTAAAATAATAAAATGAAAACCATGTATGTTAACCTTCGGTCAGAGAATAATAGGAATTTCACATTTTTAAGGTTAATTTAAATTTAACTTCAAATTTTCAAATTTAGCTGCTCTTAATGACACTACGTCAGAGTCGAGAAATATTTAACCATTTTCATTGATTTTAATTCAAATTCTTGGTTAATTTAATTAAACGAACCTCTTCACATCATCATTACTTCGAAAATATAATTCATGAAATTCAAACAGCTGCAGTGAACTTCTATAAATTTCGTGCATTTTAAACAGCTGCGGCAAAGTACCTCCTGCCAACTGGACTATTTCGGCAAAAGATCATGCTTTCCCTAAAATATGTTTATCGCTTTCCTAATTAAAACTACTAGCTTCAAGCCCGATTAAGAAGTACACTTCGCTCTATCTCTGATTTTCCTCAAAGCAATCTATTTTTTTCTTCAGCGCAAATCCAGCACACTCTTTCATTAACGATTTTATGAGCACAAGGCGTCGATGGGGTAATAATTTCACGCGACTTGTAGCCATGATCATTTTCTTATTTAAAGATTTTATGAGCAAAATCAAAATTTTGTGGGTGTGCGGGGCGTAGCCTTTTTCCGATTTATATGGATGTGTATATTTTACGGATATTTAAAGTGCGCGCGTGACCAGGAAACGCGAAATGGTTGGCGTATTATAGAAGATAAACTGGCTTCTATTCCTTCCTAATTAAAAGCTTGCTTAATTTTAGGAAAGTTATGTACTCTTATGGCCTTTAAAATTATAGAAATATGCATGGGAAAATAAAACTATAAAAAAGAAACAGTTTTAAAATCAGTGTGAAATATAGAATGTTTTAGCAATTGAAGGTACCTTTCACTAATCGGATCATTTATCATATATCAAAAGTATCATTTTGAAAAAAGTTCTTAACTTTCTCTATCAGTTCGTGATCCTTTAATGTACATTTATCAAACATCACACTTCTTTTTATCATATTTAATATGAATTTTAAGCTTTCAACACTTTTTAAAATTTCTATGAACAGTTAGAAATTTCCCATTTATTTGAATTAAAAATTTTAAATCTGTATCTCTTGAAAATATATCTAGCTTTTGACAAAAACCCTACCATATCTCATAAATTCCTAAATCGAGCCTCTCATATCCCACTTTGAACCACAAATCGGCAACCAGACATTTTTTCACCATCTTACTACTGCGCCCGCGCTCGATTAATTAATCATTCCTTAATTCGATTACGCTTCCCCTATCGCTCGAGATAGCTCGGAAAGAAAATCTGCGATGAAGTAGGCAAAACGCTTTTAGCTTCCTTCCGGGGCTTCTTAATCGTCATCGACCGCGGCTCCGTCGATATAATTTATGACTGTCGGCCGACGGCGGCGCTCGGTCGATACCAACTGAAATTTCCCGGCTCCCCGCCGAATTCTATTTCATCGTGGGTGCGCATGTAGCCCGGCGAAATTTTATGCGTGTATAATTTTGCGCGACGTTTAGGTGTCTTGGCCGAGCGCCAAGTTCAACGATTCGCGTTTTCTCTAGCTTTTGTTTAGAGGTTAACGGAGGGGACTTGAATGCTTCGCGACTCGAAAATATTTCACGCCAATTGAATCTGTAACAGATTAGCTTTATAAACTTCCAATCTGCCTAAGATTGTTTCAGTAGAAATACAGATATGCGCAAATTGGAAAGTTTTTTTTCATATTTAATTGTAATATGATACTATCGGTTGAGTACTACGAAAATATTAATATTAAATAGCGCGGCAGTATCCTAATGGCAAGAAGTTTCTTCTACAGTTAAATGTTGCATTGGATAAATCGAAGCTTAAATTTTTTGATAATAAATCTTAAACATGCGGATATAGTAAAATATTAACAGAATATGATTTACTTAAACCAAATCTACATTTATTTTTGTACATTGCTTTTCTCACCTTAAAGTCCAATATTTTTACTGACACTATAAGTGTGAAGTGAAAAAAGTCGTTTAAACAGTAATAATGATAATGAATCACGCATAGTAGTTGATTTTCTTTTTAATCAAGATTTACTTAATTACCAAGTTTTATAAGAAAGTTTATTAACTCAAGTGAGCGAGTATCTGATTACAAGGAAGATAATAAAACAAATAATTTCTTATTAAAAAAATTTTTGGAAAAATAATGAGAGAAAAGAAAATGTTACTAAATTTTATGTAATTTTCAATGCAGTATGTATAATTTAAAAAAATTTTTATAGCTTGAAAAAATTATTAAGCGACTCGAAGCAAACTTACAAAATTTATTATTTAAATAGAGCAAAATTTGAAAACTTTTTAAAATATGTATTAAAAACTGATTACCATTAAAAAATTAAAAATAGTAGCAAACAGCAAATTTTGTTTATCATTTTTTTATTTCGCTATAAATGTATTGTGCCTCTCTTTCTAAAAAAAGAGTATGCCCTATTTTGATGAAATCAGTATTAGAAGTTAGCATTTTTTTTCTCTTCTACGGAACGAGAAAAAATATCGAGCGTCCTACAAAAAGCGTAATGGCATTTCACTGAAGGCAAAGAGGGCAACATACAATTTGTATAATTGAAGTATTTTTCCAAAAGTACTCACCAGAAAACTGTTTGTAATCCTGTGTAAAATTTGCTGATGCAAGGTATAACTTCTGTAACAGATAAAAAAATAAGAAATTATATATTTTTCATATGGCTATATTTTGAAATGAATTTGTTCTGACAAGTATAAAGTTACTCTATGACAAGGAACAATAACAAAGTTATGGAAGCGCATTTTCAACTTTTCATCGCTTCTACATAGACCGATAGTTTGCAGTGTCCGAGATTGTTATGTATCACAAAATTTCTAGTTTTACCGAAAGTATGAATAGCACGTTCTCTTCAAACTTTAGTTAATGTAATTTTTTGTTTATTTTACAATGTATGTAAAAGTGTTTATCTGGAAATAAAGATAAAACAAATGTAACTGAAAAATAGTTTATCTATTTTTAAAAAGTTTTTAAACTTCCAATATAATGTACGATAAAAATAAGTTGCAAAATAAATTATTTTTTTGTATAAAGAACAATAAGTTTATGGTCTCAAAAGCAATAAACCAAAACATCTATATTATTTTACGTAATAATCTCAATCACAAATTTTCTTTTCGGTATTTTTAAAACGACTAGATATGCAACGCCGACATTAGCTACATCACGAGCACGAAATCCATTAGAGACAATAACCCAGTGAATAATACATCTTGCGTCGAGAAACAAATCCGGTTTCGTTCCCATTCAGCAACGAAGAGCGCCGCAAAAATTTTAACAAGATGATATTTATAACCGTAGCAGCCGCCCACCTCGAAAGAGACAGAGACGTACACGATAGCACGAGCACGGCTTATCGTGCGCCTCATCCGACAATAAAGCGTAAATCACAAAGCGCGGTGGCAGTGCCCGTCGATTTGGTGGATAATAAAAGGAGAACGCCGAAGCGCGCCGTGACCACGAATCAATCAGAATGACGAGTTATGAATGCTAAAGTGGTGGGCTCCGTGCTGATTTGAAAAATTGACCCAGATCGTAAAAAGACTCGGTGAATTATCGAGAAGAAACGATTGCGACCAGAATAGCGACCGACAATTACTTTTAGATTAAGATCAAGTAAAGGTTTTCATAATAGAAAAAAACACTTTAACTAAAAATAGAGCCGCACGAGCCAAAAACATAGAGAATCCCTAAATTTAGCGCGCTAAATAAAAGCTTCTTTAAAAGCATCGACTCTCGGAGAAAAAATGTTTCATCAACAGAATGGAACAAAAGTTCGCAGCGCGAGCTCCCACTCTATTTACCGGGTACGCGCGAAAGCTTCGCAGCAAACAACTCGTCGGAGAGAGAGAGAGCAAAAAGACGAACTGCTTTAGCCAATTACCAGGCATACTCGTAAAGCAAAGCGGGAAATCCTCGACGCTGGAGAAGCGCAACAATGGAACGTCGACCTTTCGCGGAAGAACCATGTATCTATCTTCCTCCTCTCTCGCGTGCGGATAATCCATCGCGTGGGTGCCGCTGCCACGCCAACTCCATCCCCGTCTTCCAACCGACGAAAACTCGTTCCGCGACGAAAAATAAATGCACGCCCGAGAAATTGAGCAAGGAGCCTGCTTACGTGTGCTTAGCGCAGCTGGGGCGCTAGCTCCGTCCGTCGCTGCTGCAGCTGAGCCATCGACGACGTCCAGCCGAGTGTCCCTGTCTGAGGCGAGAGAAATCGACGACTGAGTCGACGATGACGACGCGCACCGTAACAGTCCACTTGGGATTGTGGCTGTCAGGTGTCCTCGAGCTGGTCTCTTATCCCCTGCATCGCCCAATCAAAGAACCGTGAGCCGGCCCGCCGGCGATTGGCCGGCGCGTTCGGACACCGAGCCGGTTGCAATTGGTCGGCTAGACTACGTCGTCCGGGGTTACCGTTGGCATCAACAATCCGCTCGGTTCCCCGCGACTGCCGCCGAGCAGAGGAGGTCGATAAGCCGAGCGCGGCTCCTTGGTACCCCCGTTAGGTAGGTAAAAGAGTGGAGGTGGTGGTGGTGATTGTGCTGGTAGTGGTGGCAGTGGTACCCACCACTAGCCTTGAACAGAACGACCTAGCCAATAAAGGGGAGAGGAGACTGTCTTTCGATGAGTTGGGGTGGTAACCAGTTGGAGATGTGATCATAGCGTAGCCAGGAGACGAGAGATTGGCTGGAGAGCTTGATTTGTTGCAATTCTAATGAGCATTGGAGGAGATGACGATCTGTGTTTTAGATGGAATCGGACATTGCAAGATCCATGATACCAGATCCATGAAATGATTGAACCAAAAGATAGAACATGTATTCGATTGATGCTAAGCTTGTCAAAGTAGTCAATAGGAAGATTTCGATGTAAAATGAATAATGTTATACTTGCAGAAAGACAGCGTCCTTCGAGAAATTCACTTCTGACTTGTTATAAAAGAGACCTTTTTCTACTGTTTTATGACAATATTGCTGCTATACCTCATGTAGAGGGCTTCAATTCTTTTCATTTTATTCTTATTCAAAGACTTGGAAGTATTGACTTGAAACGAAAATTTTCTGGTTCACCCATGTGTAGCAAAAGTCGAATGTTAAATATAAGTTCGGTTTCCATTTATTCAATAATATCTCGAATCAAAAATAACTGTAATATTTAATTTGTACCATCAATGTCAATCTTAACAATCAATCATAATGAAACGAACTTCCTGCTGTGACTTATTGATAGCATGATTCAAAAGATGGTTTAACCGACACTACATTAAAGAAATTAAAAGAACCATAAAAGCCAGTACTTATTCCGCACAACCTCAAAGCCCTCTCCAAACTTTCCTCCATCCAATATCCCAGCAAATTGCAAAACTTAATCTCCCAAGCTGCAATATGACAACAAAAGCGAAATAGTCTTTCGAAACTGCAACTGGGCAGATACATTGCCGCAACAATCTGGCCTGCCGACTGCGCGCTAGAGAATTTCATCCAGCCAAAGCTATATATGCACTCGAGTCTCGCGCGAACTCGGGAGGCCAGGAGAGTACCTTCGTACTTAGGATACACACGGCTTACTCTTCCTCTCGCTCGAGTGCGTTGCCGGGATTTTTCCTAGTTACAAAACCGGATTCGCCGTTCGCGCCAAGGGCGATGGACTCTTCCCTCGCCTCTTTCTTCCTAGCCGAGCGCGCAGGAGCAACGATTAATGCGTCGAGAGGGCCGAGGCTGCTGCGCGAGAGCGCATCGCTCTGCGATTCGCGAGCTCGATAACAACGCGAGCGCGGGGAACGGATTTTCTCGAGGTATCGCACGGATCGTCTAGCTCTTTTTAGATTTTGAGTATACTATGGATGCGGTGGGTAAAGAATAGGACGGTTGGTTAACACTGTATATACAAGATGCTTGACTTAATTAGATTAAAATCTGCATTTAAATCATTTTCAGAAATAATACAGCTCTCTCTGCCAGCGTAGATTTTCTTTTTAGTGTATATTTTAGTAATGCTCATTTATCAATTATTTTTTTCATTGTCGCACTATAAATCTTTCGAGCAATTCAGGTGCAGCGTTTATATTTATGTAATGTTTTTGTAAGAAATCAACATTGTAATTGTTAGACATTTTATAAGCAACAATCGGAAGGCTGAAATTCTAATTGCTTTAAGTAGTAGACAATTATGTTTCGACAATCCAAGATATGATTGCAGTAATAAAAGATCGTTAGTGTGATACAACATTTAAGAAACAATTACCAGCAAAATCGCTGCCCACTTATGTAATATTATACAATAGCTTCATTATATCATTTAAGTAATAATGTGTACTTTTGATTTAATCTATTGATTTTCTTTATTATAACATTTTTTGCAAACTTCTATTAATGACCACAGTTTCAAAGGTAGCCCATTGTAACTGCAGTGTTCCACTTAGATAATAAACTTAATAAAATCAATAAAAAATAAGAATATTTTCCAAACAACATACTTTACTCTCTAATTGCCGCCAGGCACATTAATTTTCAGCCCAGTTGACAATGGGCAATTAAGAGGACATTGTCTTGCCAGATTTCTCGGCAACTCTGTCCCAAAACTTCAAAACTCCCGCGTCCCGAAATACGCGCGGAGCGGCAAAAAGAAACGTATATGACAAATTGCTAGCAACTTTCTCGCAAAATCACGAGAACAGAGGCGCTACACACTGCTGAAAATAATCGTTGCGCACACTTCTCCTCCATCGCTCTAATATTTAGGTCTTGCGGGTCGTACTCTCGCTCTTTCTTTTTCTCTCCGGCCTAAGATAACAAGCACAAGTCATTTCTGGAGAGTATAAATACATCGGTGCGACGATGCGCCGCGAAAAACAGACGCGACACTTTGCCGCTGTGTGGGTGGACGCGAGGAAAAGGAAGAGTATCGACGGAACGAAAAGTAAACAAGAGGAGGAGGCCAGCAGCTTTTCGCGAAATTCGTCCCAATTTTCGGAAGCGTAAATAGAAGAAATAATCTGTCGCGGCCCACTGCGTGAATTTCGAGATCTGCTGGAATTAATCGTGAGAATGTGCAGTTTATCGATTTTCTGTTTGGACGATTAACTACTGAGAAAGAAAAACAAATAGTGAAAATTGAATATCTGTTTCAAGCAGGATTAAAAAAATTTATTATTTAAATGTTTTTCGGTCTTTTAAAACTGCTTTTTCTATACACTCGTCCTACTACCAGTTTGAAAAGCTACTCGTACAATTGATTTTTAAATATACTTTAAAACATTTTTTGTAATAAGTAGTAATCGACTCCTAATGTTCTCAATTCTAACATTTGAACAATTAATTCAAAATTGAATTGAATTAAATTATTTCGTTAATACAATTACTTCGTTCAAAACATTTAAATTTTATATATATTCAGTATAATCACTGATCCAAAATTTTTTAGAATAAATAAAACCTATATAATTGTAGGAGCATCTGGGAAATTGTCGTTAGCTTAAACTGTATACTTAACATTGCCAAGAGTGCAATTATTGCGTAAAAAACGATTTCTACTACAAAACTGATTATAATTCAGTAAAACAGAGCCTCAATATTTACTATCTTCCTAACCAAACCGACTTTCAAGATTAAAAATCTCATTAATTCACTTTATTACCCAAACACCCAGCTACATCTTCATCGGCAAACGATTTACATTAGTAAGATACTTTCGCCGTGAGTATCGGAACTAAGAATAAACAAAAGACTTATTTATCCGTAGCGAGAAAGATTTTCGTGCTTGTGCAAGTATCGCAGTCTGTTAGCCTTGTAACATCCAACGCTTTTATTCTAAGTGCGTGTTGCAAGTCTAGCCGAGTATGGTCATTCCCATTTGAGTATACGTCGCTCAGATAAAGAAAAAAAGAAGTATTATTTAAATAATCGCGGCACATTGCGACTGTTACTTGGACTGCCGAGCAAAGAAAATTAAGTAATCTCTACATGTGTTGAAGGTAGAATATTCACAATATTCTAGAGAATCGTAGAAATTAATTTTGTTTTTTTGTTGGTTATTGCTATTTTAAATATGACGTTTCCTTTCGTATAAAATGGTGATTACTATTTATACTTCTGATATTGGAATATTTTAATAAAGATTTTATATATTCAAATACTGAAAGAAAAGATTGCGATGATTAATCGATATTTTTATTTTAGTCTAAAATCATTTATAAGCAACAAAAATAGTATAGCCAAGTAATGATAGAAAGATTAATCTAGCTAATCCACTAATTATAATTCAATTCACCTATTTTATTGCTAATTATCTGTAAAGGATGCCATCGTATTTCTGACTATTAGTTGATCCATTAACTCCCATTTAACGATATTCATCTCGAAACCAAAAATAACTTATCGACATATTTTTTCTGTATTAAAATAATAAAATTCCCTTTTCCGTAGCTTCGAATAGTATTTCGGAAGATTATTATCGCTCGAGCTGACAAGTCACTCTGGAATAAAAAACAGAAAAAACCAGTATCACCTGGAAGCGCATTTTTTTTTCGAGGGTTTAGATAAAACGCAAAGGACAGAATAATATGGAGTGAAGCGAGAAAGAGCGACGGCACAGCGCTACGGTATCAATATTTCATGTGGGCACGCGGTCGTACTTGCATTGATCGTCACTCGTGCCTTTGTATAATTAATCGGCTATATACGCCGAGGCGTACCGTTTCAAACTTCTCTCTTTATTTCTTTCTTTATTTTTCTCCCCTTCTACATCTGCCACCGCTCGCCGCCGCGAGCTCGCCTCTGTTTTTGCAAAAGAGAACAGGCGAGATTCACGAGTTGGATTCTTGCGACGTTAAAGTTATATTTTGAATTTATAGGAATAATAATTATTATTATTTTATTATTATTATTATTATTACTTCTGTACTCAGAGATGAACAAATTGCAAATAAACTGTTTTTAATTTCCTTACAGAATAATAAGAATAAGTATTACTTGAAAATATTTATTATTATTTATTAAGTCCTTGGGTCGTGTATTCATGCTACAGTTATTACTCAAAGAAAAAGTTTCCTTTCGAACGTACACAATTTCGATGTGCTTATTTTATAACCGCCCAACTTTCCGGCGCTTTTCCATTAGAAACTATCATCGAACTGATGCAATTAAAGAAAAACACTGCATCCAGTATTTGCTTACGTATAACTTTTAAGGACTTGCCTCCGCGACTTCCTATCCTCCCATTGTTTCATTACGAGGATAATAAAACGGAAAATTCTGCCGGAACTATATACTTAATTAAGAACAAGTTGAGCCCCATTCTAATTAAATTTAACGATCGGATCGCTGTGCTCTGAAAAAGGGCCTGCAATAATTACTGGAATAGTTAGAGGTGTTCCTAAAATTAATCAGTAATGAAATAATTGATTACTGAAAATGCTTTTACAATATTTTATTAAAATTATTAATTTTTTTATTAAAAATAGTCAAAGTAAAAATATACCTTGATCATTAATTAAACTTAAAAACAATAAGCATTCTAAAGTAAACTGACTTGAACTTATTACTTTTA
Organism: Eupelmus urozonus; assembly: GCA_900480035.1. Taxonomy (NCBI): domain Eukaryota; kingdom Metazoa; phylum Arthropoda; class Insecta; order Hymenoptera; family Eupelmidae; genus Eupelmus; species Eupelmus urozonus. Next base: position 14,022 of record UELX01001904.1, read on the forward strand.
GTATTAAATTTTATAAATGTATAAAACTATATCATTTAATTTAAAAAAAATCGATAAATTCAGCTTTTGACAAATGAAAAATAAGTACTGGAAGTTATGAAACGCTCTCTAAACGATCTAGTCTGAAGATTTATCTTCTCGAGAACTTCCACCTATATATACATCAAGCTGAAGCTTTGCCGGACGACTGGGTGAGAAAGAGCGGCGCAGAATCCAGGAAGGAAAAAAGAAGGTTGAAGCAAGGTGTAACATCAGCGGCGGTAGTAGCAGCGGAGGATGAGAACTAGAGAGTAAGGCACTTGCATTTCGGTTAAGAAATAGCTTCTGAGAATACACCTGCCCAGCCTATTTTCGTCGGCTCTTCAAGTCCATTGGCCTGACTCCGCGTGGTGTTCTTGCTCATCTAAACACACATACTCTTAGTGTCACGCTTAAACCTGCCTTTACACAAAAGTAAGTACGCACGCGCTTTTGCAAACATTCGTTTCTCATAAACATACATACTAAGGTGAAATTCATACATATCGGCAGATCGACGCACACCCACGCACGTAAATACAGACGTACAAAGACGAGTGCCACGCATACATTTCGACAGCAGCTACTCACGCTTTTTACGAGTATATACGCTCCAAGTTTGAAACGCGAGTCACAATTGCAGGAGATAAAACAGAGAAACGCGCAAAGCCGAAAACACGTGTGGAGGAACAAAGAGGGTGTCTCCGTTCACAGGTGTACACCACACGAGCGGAGAGATGAAAAAAGAGCGAGAGTACACTTGCTAGCTGGCCGTTGGAAAAGAGAATGCACCGCGCGCGCACAAGTGGCCCTCGCAGCAGCCTTAGGCTCGCTCACCTCAGTAGAAAACGCCACGGTACACACAGACGGCTCTGGGGCTCGAGGGCGCTGCTTTTTGTATCTACACCCCCGGCGACATAATTACGCAGTGCGCGACACGTAGAGAGAGAGAGAGAAAGCGCAAGAGCGTAGTGGAAAAAAGAAATTCTGGGGGCTGTACTTTTTTTTTTTGCGAACTGGGTGCCGCAGTAGCGCCGCCGGATACGTAATTTATATTGTCGGGCTCCGGAAAAATGCAAATAGGAGGGAAAAGAGACGAGCCGGGCGAGGAAAATTATCGGGGCCGCAGTTTCGGCTTTGGATTTTTTTGGAGGAAGAAAAACGTTACAAATTGTTTTGATAGCTGACGCAAAACGTTATTTATGGTATGGACGAAAATTTGAAATGCAAAATAGCGAATCAAATAAATATTGGGGAGTAAAAATTTCTAATAAATCACGTAGAATTTTACAATTTCATATTTTTGACATGCATTAAGATTATTTTTTTTTTTTTTTGAGTGTAAAAATTGTAAATGTGCAAATAACCAATGATATTTTTTTTTTAATATTTTTAATCGTAACCTTGACGGATTTTTACAAGACCTTTGCCACCTAACTTGTAGTATTCATATCGGTACATCTGTCAAACTTCGCTTATAAACCTTCGTAGTCAAATTTGCTTCTTTGGTTTATTGTTTTATCTTCTACCCATGTTTAGTTCCGATCTCACATTTGCCCAAATAGCTAATGTATCTGTGGCGTGAGAAAAACCACAAACAGCTAAAAAGCAATGTCAAAAACAGCGGCTGCGAGGTGTTTTACATAAACAGCTTTCCTAAAACTTATTCGGGTTATCCTTGATGATACCTAATAACGTCGCTGAAAATTGTAATAGTGCTCAACGTTGATTAAACTGAATGATCGTACTGTACATATTCAAGTATTCCTACAATTCCTTATTCTCTTTTTTTTGCAATAATATTTATTATTTTCAGAAATTATAAAATAGTTTACATATTTTTAATGAAATCAAACTGAGATATTTTTAACGAGAATAGCAATTTTTCAGTTTAAAACACTAACAAAGTATAACTATAAAGCTGGTACTGAAAAATTCTCTATTCGTATTATTCATTGCAATAACATAGGTGAATCATAAAGTTTTAAAATTCTAATTTAATTAATTAGCGCAGGTGAAATTGAAATAACGCCCATTATAAATTTAGCGAATTTTATGAAAGAACCCTTCACGCCAAGCGATTTTCTGGAAAAACGGACTGTAGGCGGATTCCCGGAGAAATAGATAGACGTGCAATTTATTGTCATTAACAATGCAAGAGGCAAAAGTGAAAATGAAAGGGCTCCGCGCTCAAGAGACGCTGGACGAGGGAGAAAAACGCATCGCCTACATGTATATACATATATATATATACGCGGAGTAGGGGTGGGTGAGACTTTACCTGGGAGAGAAGAAAAGACGAAGAATCGCAAACTACCGCCACCGCCGCCGTTGGGGCGTAACGCATCTGTCCGGGCATATTTGATATCTCAGAAGCTTTTCCCTTCTTTCAGCTAAACCCGCTGCTCCCTATGTCTTTGTCTCAGCTTATACTTAGAACACTGTCTACCTCTATTTTTATCGAAAAAATTATGTTTATTTATTTCTTTTGCCGTTGTATTGCTTCTCTTGATGTTAATTTACAATATTTATTACTTCTGATGATTTTCTCGCATAAGCTTATGGTATCTGGGATTTTATTCTGATTTATTTCATCACAGGAACTAGTTTATCTTCTTTAACTTCATCTATTTTTATACTCTCGGTCTTTCGCTACTATGTACTCTACTTACATTACACTTGCAGATGAAGTTTCTCGGTCTGCTCTGGAGATATTTTAAAAGTCACTTTTGTTTCTTTTATTCAGCTAAATAAAATATTATTAACACTCGCATCTCTGTATAAAGAAATTATATCTTTTAATATTTTACGTAGGGACTAAAATATTTATTAATAGGTTAATCGTAGCTCATAAAAATATTTTTGCTTATTTAGGAATTATTTAACGTAATTCGGTCCGTTTTTTATGAAAAGAAATTCGTTAAAAATTTGACCCTCTCTTTTCACATAGTTTTGTAGTGAAGCTTATTTCGAGATTTATTTATGATAAAAAATTTTAAAAACATTTTTATTTTTGTGTAAATATAGTTTATTATCAATCATAGTTTTTGAAAGACGGACTAAAAAGTTTGAATAACTGAATTTTTTGTAAAATATTTCAACTATTTTAAAGAAAATTAAAACTGAGATAAAAATACTGTTTTAACTCACAAAAATTTTTCTGTATATTCATGATAAAAACTAAAATATGAAACGTTATCAATATTTAAAAATCAAGTAAAAGATATTTCTTTCTCGGAGTTCGTGTCTGTCTGCCTCTGTGAAGTTATAGATTAAGGTCTGTAGAAAAATATCGTTTTCGCACTCTAAGGTCGTGGATGTTTAATACATTAAACTTGTCTTGACGAAACGATGCTTATAACCTTTGAAGCTTACGATCACAAAATTGGAGCACTTAAGCGAAAAAAGCTTTGACTTTAGTATGTTGCTTAACTTTTCATTTACAAGAGGTACAAAGGAAACAGAGAGGGAATTTTTAGTTTCATACATCGAACTAGTTTCACATGGATATGGTATGCTCTTCAGCATAGAAGAATGGAATATGTTTATACAAGCATTCGGAGTTTAATAGCATTAGGATAGAAAATTGTAGGGAATTAAAAGCTCTTCAACCCGTTATATAGGGGTTCCTTTATTTTTATTTCAATATGTCGGTAACCCTAACAATTGTATCGCCGTTGACGTAATAAGTAAATGAGGTTAATATTCCTTTTTAAAGGAAATTGGCTTTTACGCTTAGATAAAAGACTCAGTTATTTACAAATACAAATATGATACTAAAAATTTTAAAATAAAAAACCAATTTGCAAAAATCTTTTTATTATTTGAAGAAAAAAAAATAATTTTTATTAAAAGAAAGATGCACAAAGAAATACGAGGAAAAAAAGAGATCTTAAGAAAAGCATATCAACTGATCACGCGGTAGACTATTTTTCGATCCATACGACTGCGCTAGCCACGCAGTATCTGCATATTGCAAGACTTGTGGAACGATATAGGTGTCGGTTCAACGATTGTTACAAGGGGAGGCGAATTCACTATTATTATGTTACCTGGAGGGTGCAAGTTTTATTTAACTCTGATGCATAAGTTATGGTGGCTTATTGAAGGACAAAGTTCTTGAAATAAGTAGAAAAAAATTGATTGATAATATTTAGTATTTAATAATAGTCTAACTTTTGAAATGTTTCAAGGTAATAAAACATGATTGATATTCCTTTCCATTTTAGAAAAGAACGCTTATTAATAGTTAATAGTCAGTACGTTGAGTCACTTTAAAACGTTTACATTTTTTGTTCCCACGTTCGAATTCAGAAATATCTAAAATCAATTCTCATAATTCTTAAGTAACCAAAGCAAAAGACAGCCTTTTGTAGCCGAATATTTTGATTTCTTCAGGTAGCCCTTGAGAATCTTCTACCTCCGCACACAAGAATAGGAGGAGGCCCAGCCGAGGAAAGAAAAAAAGCTCTGGCGTCGCTGTCACCTGACGCACCGCTGCAGTCGTCGTCCTCGACGTTCTTTTCCCCCCTCGGAGCCGGCTATACATGGCCTCGCGCTCGCTCGCACGCTACCATCAATAATTCACTCGCGAATCTATCTCTAACCACCGGCTATCCCGGACTTTGCCTCTCTCTCTCTCCCTCTCGCTCTGGCCGGAGCTCGTGCATATACCTACGCGCGCGCTATTAAACGCCGCCGAAGAGAGGACACGAAAGTACAGCGGAAAATGGGGGTGTGGGCGGATAAGAAGAAGTACAGAAAGGAAAGGAAACGGTAGAGCTTAGGCTCGATTGCCATCCCCTCGCGCAAAGAGGGGCTCCGATATATATATTCTAGAATCGAGTGTTCGTAATTGTTCTTAATTGAGGGGCTACGAGAAACTTGGCGCAAGTTTCTTCTTGCGTTATACCGTTTCTCCTCGCTTTTTTCTCGTATATTTCAATGTCTGGTGGGGGCGCGCAGGGGAAACGTGAGTGTTAAAGTTTCAACGATATCAATTGAGCGTTTTGCGGCGCGGGAGTGTTTATAACAACTATGGAAGTGTATCCCCGTTATTGCGAGCAGTTGAGCGCGGTAAAAAGTTTCGTTTTCCAGGTTCATAGATAGTATTTTATTCATTTGAATGTCGTATGCGATGCGGTAAACGTGCGACCTCCGTATAGTAATTATTTTCTAATGAATATCGATTATAAAATTGTATGTAAAATAATACTCGGTGATCTATTTATGTTAATCTAATTGCACAAGCTAGTAGCAGATATTCGGCAATTGATTTTGCGAAAACAAGAGCTAAGCAATCAGTATGCTAATGGGAAATTCAGTTTAACTTTAACTTCGATGCATCCAGGTACATGGTAGTAACCTAGTAGATTAGGAAATTAGTTTAGTTATATCTTAATCTGAATCGCTAGTCGCATATACATTAAGCTATCTGCAATTTTACAGTGAAACATTTGTATCCGATAAAGTCTTACAGCGAAATTACAGTTAATTAATTAATTCAAAGTCATCACTAAAATTCACAACCATTCTCACCTACGCTAATCCGAGTAGAACTGTTATAAGACTGCAGCAGGGGCTAGCGTGTCTGGAAAGGCTTTAATTATATCAATGTTGTTCGAAACTGCAAATAACCCACGAAATTCACACAATAAATCATAACTTAATTATTACTGGTATAATTATTTTAACATTTCAACAACCAGCCACTGTTTGTAAACCGTGCATTGTCAAAACCCTCAACCCAACAAGCTAATCACATGAAATTTCCAGCACCCTCGATTTCGCAGCCGCATTATCCAAACCTCATTGCCCCACCCCCATTCCCCCCCTGTAAAAGCCAGGTACTTATCAACGTTCGCCGGCGTGAATAAGTAAGCGAGCGGCAGAAAGGTGAAAAGAGAAAAAAAGCGTCGCGGCGTTTCTCGTTCTGTCGAATTATTAACAATAGAGAGCGAGAACCGGAAATCCCAGCGTATAATTTTCCTCTTGACGAGGAGGGGGCGACGAACGGCACGGTTAATGAAACGGCGCAACGGGCCAGCGTGGTATCATCGAGCGGGGTGAGTCGATCCTGAGTTCTGTACTCTAGTCCCCGAAGCGAGCAACGAAATGGACATGTGTACGCCCTCGGCTCTTGCGGAGGAGGCATGCCGTTTGATATTCGTGTGCTGCTGCCTGTCGCTTTTGAAGAACGCTTTTTTCTTGACGATCGTCCCCAAGTTTATGGGATAAGTATATGGATGATTGAGGCGGGGAGAAGGACTGCGATGCATTGCGATCTGCGTTTATTCGTTTTATATGAATTTCAGTAATTGAATGAGAATATTGGATTATTTAATTGATAATGATCTCGAATATTTGTTTTGTAAGATTGTACTCGTTACATTATCGTTTTTACAAAACATTCAATTAATCTTAATCAATTTTTACTCATTCTTCTTTTTTACTAAGAACTCAAGAACTCAAGATCGAATCTGTATCTCACCACAATGTAAACAAAATTAATCCAACAAAAGCCAGCACACCTCCACAGTCTCAGGCCAGTGGCTTACGTAAACATCACAAAAGCGCGTCTTTCAGTCTCTTTGAATAACAAGAGAAGCACCTCCTCTCAAGGCTCGGCTCGGAATTATTAAACGTATCCGAAAACAAAGGTGCGCTTTATGTGGAAGCTTTGCATACAGCCGAATGAATTTCGGATGGCCGCTGCTTGTGTAATCTCGCCGGGCGAGTGGCTGACAGAATTGGATTGCGGTTTATCGGCTAATCTGTATCGGTTCCACGCGATCGCGGACTTTTCTAGTACGAGGATAGTGCGAGCGAAATTTCGCGCTCGACATGCAGTGCGTCACGATTTATATTAATACAAGACGTGCGGTAATTTCTATCTATAGTTTTTAATATATAGATAATAAAAAAAAAGTGTGTATGACAAACGAACAAATGGAGAAAAGCTGAGTTTTAAACTCAAAGAAATTGCCTTAATTCAAAAACATAAATAATAAAAATTACTTTTAGGCTGCCTTTCTTATACAAAATTTTTAAGATATGCAAGTTTTAAAAATTTTAGTCGGTTTAGTAGTTGTAAACAAAATCTTTAGATACGCTTATTATAATTTTGTTACAATATTTGTTTTGTATCGTCAAATAAAATTGCTTTAAATAATTTTTTGTTTATCATTGGGTTTTTATATGATTGATTTATGTTTGGAAAATTGTAAACAACTAAAAAATCTAACGTGCTCTTAATATTTATTTGTTATTTTCATAAAATAAGAATACTGAATATATCAGATATTAAAAAGGAAAAACTATGTAGGAAATTTTAATTCGATTGTCAACTACATTGCAACTATGCAACAATGTTAAATTGTGTAGCATCAAGCTAGTAACGAATACTATGAAATGCATTTGGCATAAAGCCAACATTTGATCGGTATAAAACAGAGAGAAACTGAAACCTCAGAAATATATGGCCTGAGATTATCGATTTGTAAATAAATAAAATAGGAAATGAACCACACCGTGAACATTATTGGTCAAATAAATCTTAGAAGCAATGTAATTATTTACCTAAAAGACCGAAACTTACTCACACACATTAAAATTACAAATAATTAAAATAGCTTTTAAATGAAAATCAATCAATTCATTAACAAATAAAAATTATTAAATCATCAAACCGAAACGCGTAAAAACATTCTATTTCTATTCTCTTTTAGCATCAATCCAAAATAAAGTGATGAATATGATATCGCCAAAATTCATAGACGTTGCCAATACTATGATAATTCAAAAACCTGAGTGTTATGTCAAGATAAAGCTTCGAATTCAGTGCAGCTAGCCATTACGTCAGCATTGCATGATGTTCTAATAACGTCTATACTCTACATGCTAAAAGCATTTCTGTTACCCTTCTAAAATTACGCCGACTCTTCTAATTAATTTTGTTAATGCTTTTTTGGTGTTACTTTATAATTAGAAGTTAACTAATAATCATAATTATATTAATAAATAGGCAAAGTAGGTTGGTACTTATTAGGGCCAATCTTAATGTACTCTTAGGGTAAACTAGATATTTTAAAGCTTTTTCAATAAGTAAATTCAAAAGAATATTTATATATATACTTTCATTTATTTCTCAATCCAGACGTTTACTTTTCAACATGAATTTATGTTTACCGTTTGGACAACTACTCGATCGCATTTCATAGGTGCTTTGTAATTCAGACTTATAAACTGTCTATAAAAATTGAGTGTGTCCAATTTATTTAATGAATGCGCAATACATAAAATGTTTTAACAAACCAATTTTGCTGGAATGTAAATTATACTGTGTAAATAAATTAGTACCATACTATTGCTTTCATTTTATTATAAAATTCCCAACAGTTGTTAACGCTGCAGTAAAATTTTAACCATTAAATACAAAAGAAAGAATACCATCTCATTTATATAAACACACAACTGACAACCGACAAAACAAAAACCACAAATTTTCTCCAAGCTTCTCCAAAAAATCCACCTGATAAATCCTCCGTTCAACTCTGCTCTCTCTTTACATGTACAGCAATATTATATCACCCACGATGACTCCGAAAAAAATTCCGCGACCCAGTCAGACCGAGCGACGCAACACCGTACACGCCCATCGCACGAAAGTGAAAGCGAGAAGCCGAGAGAAAAAGAGAGAGAAAGAGAGAGATAGAACGGGCCCCGCACGACGACGTCCCTAAACGAACTGTGCACGCGCTCGATTAATCTCGATTATACATCCGGCCCGAGGTCGGCGCTCGCAGCCAAAGTCAAGTTCGAGGACGGCGAGATCGTGATCGGCCCCGATTATACACGCCGACTTTTGCCCAGACAATGCGCGCGAGCCGGAATTTGGGACGAGGTCCGCTCACTTGCAAGCGAAAAGGACGCGCTCACGCGATATACTCGCTGATGAGCTGGATTGGCTTTATGAGATGTGCTCTGAGAATTTGGATGTCTGAGAAGCCCGATGTTTCTCTTATTGAGCTTTAGGAGAGTACTTGCGACTGCTGCGTGGGTGCAGGGAAATCGAAATTTATGGTCGTTAGCCTTGCTGGCTGATAGCTTTGTAAATTATTGGTGGGATTCGGCCGAGGCTTTGGTAGTTTTCGTAATACATTTGACTAGGGCTACAGTTTTATGTAAACGTTAATTGTTGGCTTTTATTTACGATTTGCTAACAGTATCTGTGTCAAGAATTTTGAAAAATAAGTTCTTATATCTTTCAATAGTTCATTTATATTTTAACAAATATAAATACTAATATTTATTCGTAGAAACCATCATATTATTAAATCTCGCTAACAATTAAAAAGCCTTTGATCAAAATTTATCTCTGAGCTGTGTACGAATTTCGCGAGTCAAAGAAGATATGAGAAATTGTGATAATAGCCAAAAGACATTCTTCGCCGCCTCGAAGCACAGATGGTGTAAAGTTACGGCTGAAGTATAACATTTTGTGTCTCACGATTTCCTCTCTGTATGTCGCTCAAGCAATTAATATTCGTGGTTTTCAAGTTTCAAAGATGCTTATTTTTAAACATCGACTGTTCAAACAAATAATGTAATAATTTTACTGAAAGAATGAAATTCAACAACACAAAATTATAATTAATTTCTTTGTCGAAAACATTCTTATATAATCTTATTTTGAGTTTGGATGAGGTATTTTGAAGCTAAATACTCACTTCTTAATACAATTATAAATGATACACGTTTTCGTCCAAGATACTAAAATAGCCTAACTTCACTTACTTTGAAGAGGACCGCCTCCAAATCAAATATTCTTGCAAGTATTCATTAAAGCGTCTTATAATAATCAAGATGTATGGTCGTTGTAGAATGAAATTCGGAATTGCATCATAAATTATTCGAAAAATTTTGAAAATAATTCGATCTGTTTAAGAGTGCTGCAAAACGATGTAAAATATGCAGAATAATTTAGCGAAAATTATAATACTTAAAGCGTTACAACATAGTACACAACATTATGAACAAGAAAAAATCAACCTCAAAATTATAATACTCCTGTGTCTTTTAAAGTTTAGCAAGCAAACCGAGAATAACAACAACAAAAAAAAAGCAAAATTACATTGTTCTGAACGATACGCCTTTCAAGCCAATTCCCCGGACCGCCAATCATCGCGTGTCCCAACGCAACCCATCGCAGACAATCAAAAAGGATCGAAGCCTCTCATTTCCGCGCGCAACCGAAAATCCAACTCAACCGCCGCGGCTCTAATTAAACTGCAGCGCCGAAAATCCAGAGCGAAACTGGACGAAGCGATCTAATGCCCCGTTAAGCTGGTTATATATTGACCGTTTGCACATTTGCACAAACGACACCGATTAATCAACGAGGTGCGGAGAGAAATAGAAAGAGAACGAGAGAGGAAACGCGCTAACGTTAATTCGAGACGGTCAACGGCATCGAGCTGCTTTCGACAGGTAGGTAGCTGTATATACGTGCCGCTCAGACGCCGGCAACGGCGCCTTGATTCAAAACGGTTCAATCGTCAGAGACGTTGACGCTTGCCTAACTCGGCGGCGATGAACGTTTGTCTTGGAATAATTACGAGCTATCGATCGGCTGATGTAACGTGCGAGTTAATACTACGGCTCTCGCTACTTGTTGCCCGCTACTCCACTGTTACCGGTGTTATTTCGGCTAATTGAAATCTCTTATTGCCCCGTCATGTTGAGCTCGAGTTTAGCTGAGCTTTGAAGAAAAATTGTCGAAATTGGATTGTTGAACTAGTGTTTTCGTTTTTTAAAAATTGCTTAAAATTATTGTTTTGGTATTTGAATAATTGAAAACTACTCACGTGTGGATAAAGGATGAATGTTCAAAAAAAAATGAATGTTTACCTGTAACAAAAAGAAAAATGTTTATTAGAAAATATGCCATGTGAATTGTGAGAAAAACATGTTATTTTCGTAATAGCACTACATATTTAACGCCGTGTCTCAGTTCTGAATAAAACTTTATTTTATCCGCTATAACAACTTTAATCTCAATAAGCCAACCTTCACCTCGTCAACCAAGTTTTTTTTCTATAGGCACAATTAAAAGCCTCGAAGAAAGCCAGCGTACTCAATCACGTCAATACAAACCGCTTGCGCTACAAAAACCGTAAAAATTCCCAATCTCACTCGCAAATTGCCGTCAAAAATTATGCGTGCGAAAAAGCCAAAGAATCGGTAGTGCCCTTCAAGGGCTCGTCACAAAAAGTCTGCCAACAAGTAAAAAAGAGAGAGAGAAGAAATTAAGACAAACATTACGCACGTGAAATTCCACGCATGTAACTGAAGGTCAAGAGAGTCTGTACAGCAGGTCCGGGTAAAACAAAAGAGGTAAGCGCGCGAACGAGTGACAAATTCTGTACCTAGTCGAGGTACACTTATGGTTTTCGTCTTATGTATATAAGTTTTCGTAGCCGATTGAGTGTTAAAACAGCACTAGGTGTTTTTTGGGCATTTTTGCCTCTTAAATATAAATTTTTAGGATGAGAGCACACAATATGGTCAGATTATTTGTTAGTAAAATTTTATTTAGAATTGTATCTATGAATGCAAGAGATTTTTCAACACAAAATTAGCTAAAACTTTTACTAGTTTTCGATAATGCCAAAATTTTGTATAATAGTAATTAAAAAATAATTTGATAGTTAATTAATATTTATAATTAACAAATAACAAAAGATATAGCGATTTATGAAATTGTTAATAATTTATCTGTTCATTTTTTAATATTTCACCACATAAATTCAGGAGTAAAATGTACATAAGTAATACCTAAATAAAATCTGAACACTTAATCGGCCAAGGAAATCTAAAGATTGATACCTTGAATGACCTACAAAGTCTTCGCAGTTTTGTAATTTTTTAAAGAGCACCCAATAAATTGAAACCGTTTAGAGAATAGCATGGATTTGAAAATATGAGCATTCTTTTATAATAGAAATTGGTTGCCCGCTACCACCGTGGTAATTATTTATAATAATGGAGCCGTCTATATTATAAGACTCGCGGTTTCGTTGCAGTATAATTATCTGTATTTCCTTGGAACCTGGGAATGGTAGAAATAGGAGACAATGAGTTTGTTTCAGAAAATTCTTTTCGCTCTGAGAATATAAGTAGTGGTTATATCTTTATTTTTGTTTGTTCCTACAAAAGAAACTACTTTCGTGACTTATGTGAAAGTCAAAATTGTCCATTATACTTTATTTATGAAGGTTTATTATTGAAATATTACTTTGTTGAAACTTAATTTAGAGTAGCTTGCTCTAATATTTGCGCTTGATGAAAAGCGCCCAAGAGTATATGTCATTTATTCGTTGTAACACGAATAGGTATTTAATATAAATTTCAAACAGATATGTATTTTACTCTTCTGGCAAGCGTTTATATTTTCAATAAGTTATCGTCACCCACTTGGCGTTGGAACATGAAATTGCTCAATTTTCCAAACGATATTTTAAAGGTAACATTTATAGCTTGTACATGGCAGAATAAGATTACCAGGGGTTGTCGCGCTTGGACCATATATACCAGATAAAAATCTTCGACTTCGTAACTTTTTTCAGCAAAAACTTTGCCGTTATTGAAAAATGTCAGTATCAAGAAAACGTAAAAGATACGCAGACAAAATGCATTATGTTACCAAATTGTGAAAACTAAGACGGTGGTAAGAATTTCTAGAGTTTAATAAAATAAATTCTGTGATTTTCAATGTCAAATTACAGATGTAATGACATAATTATAGGCATATTTGTTACAGCAAAATGTTGTAGTTCCGTCCTGCTTCACATAGGAAAGTTCATGTCATGAAACTCGGAGCTATTTTAAATCAGCTCGTACATATGAATGATTACATGGATATGGATAATACATAAGGGTTATATGAATATTCAAAGGAGTAGAATATAATCATCAATGGCGAAGGTTCAAGAGACAATCCTTTCTTAAAAGGTACTAAATAATGACAATGAACGAAAAAAAGAATATATAAAGAATAATAAATGTGCCGATTCATTAAAAAGCTTACTTTTAAAAAAACTGTTTGAACTATCATTAATCTGATTATACAACACATTTTGTCTACAAGAATACTTGTAAAATTTGATGATATCAGTAAGTTTTTAATTTTATTATTCAATTTCAAAAAAAAATTTAACAGTATATATTTCATAATAAAAACTTCTTATTACCCCGCTGTAAATTGCTCAAAACCCCTCAATCTCTACCTAATTCCTCAAGAACCCCTAACTAAATAAAGAAACAGCCCTACCCAGCATCCCAAAGAAATTGTCAATGTTAAACCATTTATCGTCCAAAGTTAGATAACGAGCCCATCCAACTTTGGCAGTAAAACCGCCAAAGCGTCTCCCGTAGAGGCAGCGCCATCAACGAGCTCTCTCTTTCACTGTCGCACTGGGCCACCGCAGCAAGACTACACAGAGGGCACACAAAGTGGACGGACACGGGCAGAAGCCGGATGAGGGCAGCTGGATATCGGGCGTTTGCGTAAACAGCCATGGCGCACGCGAACGATAAACGGACCGCAGGAGCAGCAGCAACGTCGGCATTAGAGGCTAGGTATATATAAGCGCTTCGGCAACGGATCCCACTTTGTTCTAGCGGCGAGCCGTCTAATGTCCGATATCGATGCCGATTATGGTACACGAGTCCGTTGCTGGAGGAATGCATAATGATTGCGGATATGCGATAGGGCTTGATTTAGTGGAGTTTTTTAATTTGTTATGATGCAGAGGTAAGGTTCGAGAATGTATCTATTCTTCATGCTGTCAATGTGCGAATTTTCAAAAGAATTTTTATTTATCAAATTACATGTTTTATGTAATAATAGCCTGGTGCATTGTTTCTTTACATTTAGTTCCTTAGTTTTAGATTTGATAGAATCACAAGATTGACTAAAATTTATTGCATATCAAAACCTTAAGTATGATAAAATACGAAAAGTGACATCTACCAATCATCGCGTGAAATTTGAATTCGAAATACTTTGGCAATGTCATAATTAATCAGTCATGTTTACTCCCCAGCTAACCAAAACGCGCGTTCACAGAGCGCCCAATAAATAAACTCAACAGTTTGTACACTCTCAATAAACACATTTAGCCAACAATTCCAAAGACTTTGCGATAATCATTCCATACTGGAAAACTCTGCAGACTTTCAGCGTCAAACAGCAATTCGGCGCCTCAAGGCGACTCCAGCGGCCGCAGTCCGAGAAAGCCGCTCGAATTTTGCGCTTCGAATTACGCGCCGCTGATTTACGAGGTGCGTCCGGCCTCACATGCGGGAGAGAAAATTCACGGGCTCGCTCTGGCTCGCCAATTAACGCGTCGCGCGCACGCGGAACGACGCCAGGAAAATTTTCCAAGCTCAATAGGCCGAGCAGCGGCGTGACGCAAAATTAGAAGCCTACCTCGGCGGCTTTATGAAGCCGTATAACTTTTGGATAAAATCGATGCAGCTGCGCGTCCCATGAATCGCTTGAGTTTTTGCTGCTGACTTGGGAATTCTTGATTGAGTGCGGCAATTAGACAGATGAGGCTTGCTAAATTAAATTTAATATTTATTTTAATAGATCTCATTTTTAATTTGCTGGTGATGTTAGAATTTAAAATATATTTACATTATTTATATTCACGTTTTGTTAAACGCAATTCGTTTCTATTTTGAGATGAACATTTTGCATATATGATTATTGAATCGAAAAATTGTTTACTACTTGAAAAATGCATTTTACAAGTTTTTAGCAAGCATATCATTTGCCAGACACATAAGCCCCAAGATCTCCGAGATTTCCAAGAAAGGCAATTTCAATTCGCGTCAGGTTGTATATTCTCTCGACTATCTACCTCTCTTCATCTAATGCCTTTTTTTTTCTAAATTACATTTGCGATTTCATATCTCTAATTTAAAAAAATACATCTAGTTATATTATAATTAAAACTCGAAATGTACGTCTCCAAAAAAAAACCAAATACAGCCCGTGATACAGACTTTGAAAAGACACCCATAAAGCATATCTCAAGTCAGGCGCAGCTAGCGCGATTCGAAAAAGGATATGCGAGACGCACGATCGAGTTTTGTAGGAAAGAGCTTTATGCGCGCGAGAGCTGGGAAAATCGAGAGGCGACGCATACATTCGCGTAGGACGCGCCTGGAATAGGAGCGAGAGAGAGCGCATAAACGCGCCTAGGAACGCAAGGTCGCGCTGCTGCAAGGATCGCTAATGCGAGCGCGCGCGCTCGTAAGCGAATATTGCGCAAGGGAGCCGTGAGTGAGACTACGTTACGCGACAGGTACACACACGGGGCTCCCTTTTTCGACTCTCTCACACGTGTCTCTAAGATGTTTTTTTTTTGTTTCTCTCTGCCCAAGTTAAAATGCACTTTGTTTCCGACACCTTGACTCTCTCTCTCTCTGTCTTTGCGGGTCTGTTATTATTTCATTGAGATGCAGAGTTGCTTGAACGACGCCGCTAAGTTATTATTTTTTACGAGTGATTTACTGCGACGGATAAGTGAAGGTTTGAATCTGAAATTTGAATGTTGTGCAATGAAGCTTGCCGGTGGAAGGAATATATGGCGCAAGAGCTTCCAAAAAACAATGAGGATTTTTTTGAAACTTCAATGAATAAGAATTTTCTCATTTATTTTTGGTGAATGTTAACTATTATTCTTCTAAGCTCTTGTATGCCTAAAAAAATTAATTTTACTAGATTTTCCCAGTTGTACATCCATAAGTAGAAAAGCATGTTTCGTGACTGCCAATAAGCTTCACAAAAGGTTTTAACATTGTCTAACTCTCGAGATGTCCCTCGAAACACCATGACGCGCAAACAGCCAAAGAAGCAAAAAAAAAGGAGGAGCGTCAGCGCGCGAATCGGAACGATTTTTAACAAGCGCGTCGGAGCTATTTTTCCGCATTGTATAACGCGCCGTAACGCGATATTTCTTTTCCTTCTTGCTCGGCGTGTCTGTAGTACAGGAGGCGTCGCCGGCGTCGTCCCCCGCCTATGAGCAGACAAAAGAAAAGAGAGCTCCTCCAAGTTTACGGCTTCCTAAGTGAATCCGGCGCAACGACCGACAATTGCGTAAGCTCACGCGCGCACATTTGCCTGGGCGTATTGCAAAAATGTGTATACACGAGCGGGTGGGGGGAGCGCCAGAGCGTTTTCCTTTAAGCGCGATTGGAATGTCGCGCGCGTTGGGAAATTGCGAGCGAGCTGCTGGGAAAACGGGAAAACATCGAGCTAGAGGCTGCGTCTTACGAAATATCTTCGACTTTATTTATTTTAGTGGAATCGATGCGTGTGCTCCTGCCTGACTTTTTCCATTGACGTTCAGGCTCGTTGCTTCACGTTTTTCTCGCCACCTTTGCCTTTTACTGGACTTTGATACGCTTGGATATGTATTTCTTATTTGTATATAAGATACTTTTAAACGAAACATTGTAGAAAGTGTTAAAGATTAATAATAAACCTAACAAGACATGATGTTATCTAAGGTCAACACGTCTATTTGATTAATCGAGAATTACAAATGCGGTACCTTAGAAAAATTAAGCTTTTCTTTTAGATGAAAAAACTGTATATGCTATTATTACTGTGCAAATACAATGTAAGAAGATGTAAAAAAAAACCTTTTAAAAGTATAAGTTTTGAATTTATTTTTACTTCTTTTTCTATTTATACTTCTTGACACGAGCAAAAATAAAACATGACATGTTGAAAAAATATCATAATCAGTTGATGCATAAAACAAACTATTATAAGTATTACGCAGTTATAAGAAAAATGATCTATAGTTTCTTAAAAATTAAAAATCATAATTGAAATGTTTTCGAATAATATCTCTATAATATTCTATATACCCGCAATAACAATTTCTTTAAAATGACCTTTAATCTCAAAACAGTGCTAGTATGTTTACACCAAAAACATTACTTACTCCCTGATAAAGATTTACTTTTTTTAAATGTTTGTAGATCAAGAAAAAGGATTGCATCTATTTTCACTAAGGATTAACTAGCCATTAAAGGAAATTCTTTCTAATAGGGATTCTTTCAGGAAAATAAAGTATATTTGCAAGACTTTTCACCTATTCATCTGTTATATTTACCAAAAAATAACAAATATTTTTAACGTCATAATAATTTTAATTCGATTAAAACGTTTAAACTACTCTAATATATTCAAAAAGAAATAAAATTTTCTTCAAATTACAATTATTCTTTCCAAGACAATGTTTTGTAAAAAAAATGTTTTGAAATTTTAATGATTTTATCAAAATTATACTTTTAAGTGCATCATTTGCAAGTTTGTATTTTCATAAGAAAGTAATAAAAATGAATAAAATAAGAATTACAGCTACTACAATTTTAATGGAGTTGCTTCGAGTATTAAGGGGTTGAAAAGTTTTATAAGAAAATCTTAATAATTATATTCAAGTATTTGCATAAAAGATCCGCAGCCGTGAACAAACTTTTTTAATACTCTCATCGAAAAGCCATAAAAAATGAATGAATTAATTTAGTTTTTTATAAAAGTTTTATGAATTAACTTTCTTCTCTGAACAAATAACGAAGATACATGCACTTCCAGTATTTGTACGATTTCTTTTGTTATTATTTTTGAAGGTTGTTTATAAAGTTTCATGCACTTTAATAATAAAAAACTTTACCGTTTACCACACAAGCTAATTTATTCACAAGCTTATAGAGGGTTCTGTTTTCTGAAACCAATGTGTTCACTATTTATTCACTACAAAATGATACTTAAACTTTCACTGACTTTAATTGAAATAAATAAATTATTCAAAGCCTAAGAACTCTAGATCTGTCATAGAAATGACAATTGTGTATGTACCGTGATAAAAAAATTAAAATTTAATCAGACATTTTTTTAAACTTATAAATTTTGAAAACTTTAAAGAATTTTTTACCTTCAAGAATATAAATTGAAAACTAGAGAAGAAACTTTTATGAATTCATTTTTCTTTTGAATACTCAAAAAAATATTAAAAAATTAAAGAAAAGTGTAATTTAAAAACATGGTTTGTAAACTACATTATTTCAGATATCAAAACGTTAAAATTAAAAACATTGCTTGTATTTTTCAAAAATAATTAATGCAAATATAAAAAATAATACAAAATTTCAAATGATAATCTTTCCTTTTAACTTTACTTCTAGAATAAAACGTTTTACCTTTTAAAAAAATTTTAAATTTAAAATTATAGTCTTTTTAAAATAAAGTTATTTTTGTTCTACTGGCTTCTGTTTTTACTCTATTTTTTACGCTCGGCTATTACTATCAGCACGACTGTAAACTGAAACATTAATATTTTACGCAATATCTATTGCATAAGTAAATTTTACAGAGCGTATGTTAGCACGACAAAATATGTAACTAATAAATTTGCTATATGTATTATTATATAAAATGTAAGTAAACAATTTTGCGTCTATTTACAAAATTTTTTGAAAATCTCTATATTAGAAAGTAAATCTGCAAATCTTATGTGAATAGTGAATTAACGTAACAAATTTAAAAAAATCTATTTGAAATTGACACGTGATACGTGCTAGGCTATTATTTCGCTTGTTTAAATTTTTAATGCCTTGTGTAATACCCGTCATATTAAACACGGCATATTTTTGTAATATTCTTGAAACTTTATTTACAGCTTGCTTATTAGTTACGATGTGCCGTCAAAATCAAAATTTTATTAAAGAATAATATCTCAATAAAAAATTAACAACAACGTTTTGAAAAATGAAAAAAAAAATATTATATTTTGCTCTTTGGCTATTTATTTGTATATATGTTTATTTTAGAAAATAATTTTTCATTTATTATAGTTTTAAATTAAAGTACATTAGTACTCAAAAAAGCCTCCTATAATCGCATCCTATCCCAGAAAAATATTTAAATCATTTTGATTTATCTACCTTAGCAATCTTTGTACAACCAATGCACCGAAAACAAACGCGCATCGACTTTTATAGAAAGACGGCAGTTTCTCATCGACAAATCAAATTAGATCAACGTCTAAATTAAGCCAGCATCGCCAGTCCGTTATCTCGGTGTGGAGCCGTTTATTTGCATCAGACGTAAACCAGTTTAAAAAAGAAAAAGCCAAGACGACGGTCAAAATCCGGACATGGCTGTATATATAGTGACACTGTCTAGGTGGTCACCTAGGCTACTGTGACTTAGCAAGGACGTTCGGAATTGCGGAACAAAAAATTTGATTTCGAGGCCTTCAAACGCAATTCTTTTGAGATTTGTTTTGATTGAGCTTATTATAAATGCATTGGCTTCTCTACCGTAGGCGTAAAAAAGGAATAAAAGTATCACAGTGAACACAATGCAAAACTTAATTGCTATACTCCAAAAAGAAAATAGAGTCAAAAAAATAAGTATATTAACCTAAAGTCTAGACAGATTATGCTAAATGAAGCAAATAATCTGATGCCTCGTTAAAATCGTTTTTTCAAACCAGTACGACCACAATTCATTATTTTATGTACACATTGTATAAAAACAATGAAATAGCATTCTAAACCAAAAGAAAACATTTTCCGGGTGTTGAGTTACATCGTTTAAAAGTCGTCTGAGAAAATCGCATGTGATTCATCTAACGCTGTCTGTTGATTTAAGTGACAACTAGAACATCTGAAAGAATGCCAACGAGAAGTCGAGCTGCTCATATTGTAACCCTAACAAATTCTTCAAGCTGTATTTATTTTTTTAAAACAACTAAACTATGCTGTCCGGTTTTGAGGTTTACCAAACCACAAACATTTGACTATAGTATACCTTTACGTAACTCGCCTCATAAAATCACACATATACCACATTTGTGCATCAGACTGAAAAATGTTAATTTATAATTTTTATAGCTAATGAATACTTGTTTTCAAATAAACAAAACAGACAAAGAGAACTACACGGAAAAATTACACATTCGAAACATTTTTTTCCGGCTCTATTTTTTCCTTATTAAACAAGCTCGCTCGAAAATCGGAGTCCTACTTTGCCAGCGTCGAATTCGAAGCATGAAACATAGGCACATCGCAGAGCAGAGAAATAAAAGAAGAAAACGAAGCCAGACCACAGGAAACATCAGTGTGCCTTGGAAGTTTCGTGCATCGCGAATCGGCAAATTGAGCGCGATCCATTTTACTCAAGGGACGTTTTCAACGCTTTACGAGACTATAGCAGCAGGCACGTCGCGCTTAACGTAACGACGGCCTTGCGTTACTTGCGTTCGATTTATACACTTATTTCTCCCTTTCGATTCTCGCGAGGACCGCGGCTCGCTCGCTCTAGCCGCGTGCGAAAGGTTCGAGAAACCCGCGCAAATGTATCCAGTGTCATTGAGCCGCGTTTACGCGCGAGTTGAGATAATGACGAGCTTGAGATAATTTATTTACGGTTCTAGCGCTCGGTAACTCATAAATAATAATGAAATGGGATATTTTTTCTTTTTTTTTTATAATTCATTGCATAATCATTAATTTTTTAGTACTTGCTAGTCTAAATATTAATTAAAATTGCCATTAATTAAAATTAAAAATGTATTTTCATGAAAATTTCACTTACTCTGAGATAGAAGTATGATATTATGTACAAAACCTGTAACATCTTTAAAAAATAAAAGAAATGTCTGTATGTTATAGCAAAATTTACAATATTACAGTAAATCTTACTATAAAATAGAAGTTTTTTCAGTTTTCCAATATGTTAAAGGTTTCCTACGCAATATAATACTATTTATTATAATATTTTTCTCTTATTATTCTTTTTATCAATTATTACTATATACTATATACATAGAATTTTACACAAAAACTAGATAAATTGATTGTTTTCTTAAATAAAATTAACACAACACAAAATTTTTTCACAATACAAAGATAAATAAATCATTAAACGACTAATACATAATAAATATGTATAATTCTATCATTTACGGATGACTATATGGGAAGAACTCGAACGATGTTTTATTAAAATGTTTAACAATAAATCACCTTGGTTTGTTAAAGACTTTACTCATTCTTTAAACAATTAATTCTAAAAATTTCTTCTTTGCTTACTCATTTCATAATTACGTTTAGCCCGGTTTAACCTACTTAATTTAATTATGCTGGTAATATTGAGTGATCTACAGAACTCTTTTAGTCCAAGATTATGTCATTTTAATTGCGCTCTCTACTATATTTATTCTGATTTGCCCTAAATATTTTCTCGAACTATCTATTTTAAAAAGCTAAATCTGTTTTTATCAGGTATTATAACAATTCATATTTTTAGAGTTCATGTAAGTTTTAATAGCGCTTTTCCGCGTGTTTTATATATAATCCAGTTTTTAGTTCTTGTCATCTATTAAAAGGTATAGATGTTAGCTTAAACGAACGAAGCTCTTAAAAGCTAATAAAGTCAACTCGCAGACTGCATTTTCTATTTAAACACAAAGAAAGTTTACAGTTTTAAATTTAATCAAGCGAGCGTCCATCTTAATTCGCAAACTTTATTCGAACGCTAATCAAATAACTCGTGAACTAGCATCCGTGCGCCAACGGGATAGCCCTCTCCGAATTCTCCAATAACTTGAAAATAATTCAATCTCGATCTCGTCTCGAGCGGGCGGCAAACGAAGGCGGTAAAACCGCATTACTCTCCTAACAAAGATCAAAAGCTCGGCGAGCCTCGCGCAATCCAATCCGTGCTCTCACGCGCCAAAGAAAGAAAAGGGCAGCTGTAGAAAAGGAAGAAAACGACGAGCAGAAAGCCGTCGGTGAAGCCGCAGGTTCTACCGCGCTGACCTTAAGATACCATGCGGGAGCCCGCTAATTGCGATGTAAAAGTATATATGAGCTGCCGGAGAGGTACTTTTCCGCGTTTATAAGAATCAGTGCATCATTTCTTTTGTATTTTTTATCGATTTTCAGCATGACTACCTTGCCGCTGTAAAATCTCACGTGATTCGTATTTTCAAATAAATTATTTTTTTATTCAATTTTCTGAAGAAGCTTGTGAAATGATCGATTTACTACGTACGTTCATTACATAAAATTCATTATTATACATGATTTATTGTTATGACTTCGGAAATACTACTTGAATCAATATCAGAAGATGTTCAGATGCAATAATTTTTAATTTATTTACTATCTTTTTTACATACAGCCGTCTGATTTCGAATAATGTAAAAGGTCATAAATTGCAATCAGACTACAAGTTGTGTCTTCAAATCAGTATTATAAATCTGCATTCACTTTATCGAGTTAATATCTTAAATGCAAACATACTTTATTCCAATATAGACTTCGTAACAACATACTCTGATGTTTATGCAAATGTTTAAATCCTTAATTACATTTATAATACCAACAACTCCAAAAATCAATAAAATCAAATGAAAGAGACCATAACGTTTCTCCTGTATCATTCATAATTCTCAACAGAGTCCAAGCGAATAAGAAACAATTCCTCTCATATTATTTATATTTCCTAGGATTAAACGCGCGAAACTCGCCCTCGTAGCTTTCGTATAACAAACTAATGTTTGCAGTTAACTACGCACCGAAGCTATACTATCTGCGTGAGAGGAGAGTGGCTACAGGAGGCTAAAGTCCCACTGCCAATAATGCGCGAGCGAAAGAGAGAGAGAGAGAGAGAGAGAGAGAGAGGTAGAGAAACGGGTTGGGGGAGAGGAAGCAAAGCTGCACACGCATTTGTGATGGCAACCGCGAATAACCATGGCAACGCTTTGTTGTGCGAGCGCGTGTGTAAGGTAAGCCTCGCGGCGGGGGTGGCTGCGATATCCCACCC
>UELX01001905.1:0-36935 GCA_900480035.1 Eupelmus urozonus
AGTTCGAGACATCTCGCAATTTTGATTAAAGTCGTTCAACGATATAATCTCGAATGGGATTTTTATATATTAGATTATAAATAAACAATTTATAACAAAAAATATGTGCCTTTTTCAATCATTGATTATTCTTTTTACGTTATAATTTCACTGAACAGAAAATTTAGGATATTTTGGGCAACTATTGCTTAGTTATCTACCAAGAGACATTCGCCAGAATTCTTCTTATGTTTTAGCCATGCACCGACGGTCAGTAACTGGAAGTAATCTATTTTCTGCAAAGGGAATTTCTTCTTTTCTTTTAAATCTAATTTAAAAGATATTTCCATCACAATTCCACAAAGCACAACAGCCATAATTCCATCACGACCTTGAATTACTCCCCGAGAGATATTCCGCATCTCGCGACGCCTCCAAAAGCATCCGCAGCCCTCGCGCTCCATTATATGTCTCCCCGAGCTTGTACAGCCGCTACCTCGCGCGCTCCAGCCCTGGCGCCAAGTGCGCGCTTCCATGCATTACACTCGCTTAAAATTGATGCACCCTCGCATGCGCCCGAGATCTATTGCACGAGCCGAGCGAGCCAAGTCGCGCTGTTCCTCTAAATCCGGCGCCTCCAAGATGTCCCGTCTCGTTTCGTTGGCCGCCGCCGCCGCCGCCGTGCCATTCCGGCCCGTTACTACTTAATGCCGCGTCGCCCTCCTGTCACGCGATTCCGGCCTGATTTCGCTTGATTCCCGTTCCCTCTGTGTGTTTACGCGTCCAGGGACGGTTGGAAATAGCATGGACCCTTTTGGAATTTCTTTGCGCTGGAGCGAAATGATTAATGAGCTCGGTGCGCGTCCTTTTTCGCTGATCCGAGATCGAGCGTCGACGACAATTAAGCGAAGGCTTCCTGTAAAGGCGATGTTTTCTTAACGATCAAGCGAATGGAAGATTTTTTATCAGCGCGTGCATTTTTCAAAGGCAAAGCGAGCCTGGTGCGTAGAGGGCGAGCTTCACGGTGGAAGGTAATTTTCTTTGCGCACTGATGTATGAGCTGCTTCTGCTGGCTCGCTTTGTTCCGAGGCGCGGCGCGCTGAAATTGAAGAAATTAAAATCGGGTTTAATTGGCTGGAAAAAGGTTGTTTATTCATTGCAACGGTTCTGCAAATTGCGATGCTTCTTTACCGCTTCTTTTTTGCGGGCTGAATATTTTTCATTAAAAGTACTGGCTCGCGGGACTTGTGGAAGACTGAGGAAATACAGTAAAAATTGCTTTGATGATATTACAAAAAGTATGGTTATTTTATCAGCTTTTAATCTTTGATTATACATTCTTTTTGAGGTTGAAGTACTTTAATGAACTTTCGCAGACAAATATTTTTTTCCGTCTTGGTAAAATGAAATTGCTTGTATCGAAGTATTTCTTTCGACATAAGGTATTTGCTCGTTAGAGCGTAAATAAAAGCAGTATGTATATGAGATGCGCTATTTGCATAATAAAAAGTACATAAAATAATCAAAGATTAGAATAAAAAAAAATTAATTATATATCAATGTGTAAATCAGAATAAAAACATGTAGCTTACTGGCTTAAACATTTTTCAAAACTTTCTTCATCGTAGACAAACAACATCAAAACTTTCAATTGCACCATCTTTTTTTAGCTTACATAAGCACGAGAAAGGAACATTTCTTTCTATCGCTGCACCTCAATGTGCATTCTCATTGTAAAAGTGGTAGGCAGCCCGTCTGAAACGCAGAAAGGAAAATTTGATGCGCGTGCACGGCGAAAATTCCAGCACACCAAATAATTAGTAGACTGCGGAAGTAGACGAGAACAGCAGCAACTCGCACGCGGTTTTCTAGGGCATGCGCACGCAAGCATACCTCTAGGAAAGATGCGGAAAAACTTTTCGTTATGCTTTTCGTCCCCTCGTTACGAGGGAGTTACAGAGATAAAAACGACAAAACAAGCGCTTATTTCGCAGGTTACTTTTGAATGCCGTTTAATTTACACGATGACTGCTGGAATTGTCAAAGTCTTTTCGGACACTAGCTCAAAGAACGTTTTTTTATAAAATTTCATGAAAAGGAGTTCCTTTAAAAGTTGATATCTACATCTAAAATGTAATTAAATATTTCTTCCGCTCTTGAAAAGTTTTGAGTGCGGCACCGAAAAAAATCGAGGTGAGCCAAGAGTGTATTATGTTTGACCTGATTATATCTAACTCATCAACGATGTTATAAAGCCGCATAACAACAGCAGCGCGTTTGAGGTAGAACTTTTCTACCCTGAAATTTTTGAAGGCCTGAATTTTTTTTCCCGGCCAGCTCGTCTGTCGTTGTAATTACAAAACTTGTTTCGCCACCACGATGTATCACTTCTGACAGCTTTGAAGCCGTACTTTATACATCTCCACCAAATGCATAATGCTTTCAACTTTCTTCTTTCTCTCATCTTTTCAGCGGCCCTTGTTCTTTGGCAATTTTAATATGTCCTACATTTTCCGTTTTAATGAACCGTGCCGCATTATTTTGCTTAGATTCAGAGATACTGTAAAAGACAATGCCTAATTGATTCATATGCCTTGTGAATTATTCATTGTGTGCTCATTTTTGTGTAATTAAATAACCAAACATTTTTTTTTATGCAGAGTTTAAAATAATACGAGATAAAAAAGCACTACCGGAAGGATTTTATTTTTGATTTTTTTACAAGTCTGAAGAGTAACTTTCAATTATTTATACTCACGGTGATATGACTTCAAAAAATAACATGAATTCTTTTCAAACTTTAATCATTATATCGTAAAAAGGAACTGTTCTATCTCCGTTAAAGATATTGAAGAAAAAAGTTACCAATATATTTTTTTAATAATTTAATGCAAGTACAGTTTACTCTGTTTGTAATGACATTTTACAAATATTGGAAAATTTTACATTTTATACCGTACACTGATAAATATGTACAATAAATGTATAAAAAAATTAATATTTCTTTAAAGGCACTTTTAAGTAGATAATTTTTTCATTTTAAAATGCACTCTTTAAATGAAAGCATGCTTCCATAAAAATAATTAAATGGTTTTTTAATAATTTTATACAAATAAAAATGATTTTAATTCATCGTACCCTTTAACATGCAATTTCCGAAATCTCGTTAATCTTTTAATCAAATGAAATCGAAAAATTTTAAAATTGTTTGCAAACCCCAAACTCTGACAACCATCCACTCAAGCCCTTCCGCTTTTCCTACAGAAATAACCTCCCTTCTTTTGCCACTATGGGCAAGACTCTCTCCACAATGCAAGCCTTTTCTCAACATTCCCCGGAGCCCTAGCTCCTTCCCCTTAGTCCCTTGCCATTCGCCTACGTGCACCGCACTGCTCTAGCGCACAACATAGGAGCGCAGAAGCAAAAAAGTTTTGCTGGCTCAGCGAAAATTTATTACGCTCAAAAGCTCGCGCTTTGCTCTCGCTCCTTTATAATTAAAACGCGAAGTTGCGCCGTGCGTGTGTATATAGTCTAGAGTCGTTTTGCGAAAAGCGCAGGGCGTGTATATAACGACGTGAGCGCGCGCGCAAGTGCAGCAAGATTTTGCTCTCGCGGCAAAAGACATACACGAGTCTACGCGATCCATTAAAGTTCTGTTGATTATTTGAGTTTGTTTACGGTTGGAAAATGATTTACGGAGAGGAAGAAAGGATAGAGAGTGTGTAACCTTCGTAACTTGCGCGATATCTTGTATGCGTAGTTGCGATAAATATCGTATACGCGAGTTTTTCTACTTTCTTTTAGAAAAACTTGCTTTGCGGGATTAAATTAATTTTGCAGCTCCGGCCGAGTTGAAAAAGTCAGTAATCGATATTTTGCGTTTTGATAAAAAAGTTAAAGTGAATTTTAGTTTTGCAATTACAAGATCGTGTAATTATGGTCTTTTTGCCTACGAATAGGATTGTAATTTTAAATTATGTTTCTGATAATAATGTTTTATTGACCTTTTTACTTGACTTACAAGAAGCAGCTTATGCTGTAAAGGAATTTCAGCAAGGCTTGGATCTATGTAATATCAAACATGTTTTATTTTTTTGAAAAATAATGTACCTTTCATCGATTATATAGAATTCTAAACATGAGTATTATAAAAATTAGAGGAAACAACGCTAAAGCTAGCCAATAAAACTGTATTTTAAACTTTAGCTTCTTAAATGATATTCATATACTTTTAAAAGTTAAAAACAATTAAGTTAAAAACATTTAATAATAGTTTTTTATGTTGCTTATAACATTCGAAAGAATTAATAATTTTCAATAAACCAAAGTATAACGTAAAGCTTCTTCCATCTCATTTTTGTACGTTTTTCTTTTGTTTCCATAACCCAAATACTTAAACTTATTTTTTTTAAAAATAACATATATTTTTTTTAAATTAAATAGTTGTACCATAAAAAGGAGGGTCTATTTGATGGGACTATGGGTTCATTTTTGTCAGTAAATTTCATTACCATACATTGTTGAAAATTAGGATCTGCTTTTATCACAGTGTGTGTTGAAAATTGAACCCGAGAACACATTTTTCGTGTATTTAAAATTATATTCTGAAAATACAGAAATTATGTATAGTTTTTTCATTAAATACATTTTTGAGTTAAATTTTAATCATTGTGCATATTTCTATATTATGATCTTTATTATATTTTTTAAAATTACTCACAATGTTTTTATTAACCTAACATTTTGCTAAAGTGAAAATGAAAAAGTAGATACTTGTATATTTTAATAATAAAATAATTCACAATGGAAATTGTAAATGTATTTCCAGACCTTACTTTTTCATTTAAATCTAGAATTTTAGCGATGCAGCTCTAATGTCAATTATAATTAACATTTCGGGACATTTGAGATCTATAGTTGAATTTGTGCAGCGATACTTTTAGAAATCTCATGCGAACTAGCGGAAGTGCTGTGGCATAGATCTATTCAAAATACATATAATTTTATCATTTAAAATGAGTGCAGGTCAAGCGAACTAAATATAAATTTCATTCTAAAGCTATTTCCAGAAATTGTTAAAATAAAATTTTGAATTCTTCAAAAACCAGTTCACCAAACCTACTTTTAACCATCCCATTAAACATTCACCAAAAAGAAGTCGATCAAACATTTTCCCCACTAATTCCTGAACATCCAGCCATCCCAATCCACTCCTCTTTTACCAATCCAGAAAACAACCTTCCGAACTACCCTCCCAATTCTAATCCACCTATTCCCAAAAAGCAACAAAGATCCTCTACTCTTTCCAGCTGGCCGAAATTACGCTCCGCAGGACACGACAGGAGCGCTTGCGCTTGCGCGGGGGGCCAGCTCCCCAACGTGTACGAAAGCTCGAAACTTTATACGGTCGATCAAACTAAATCTCGTTGGCGATGTAGCGCGCCTCCCAAAACACACAACGCTCGCGCACGATCCGCATTGCAAAGCGAGGAACATAAACCTCCATGCATACATGCGCCCGCTCTCTCCCGCGTGTATCGTCCAGCGACAGAGAAGACAGCCCCCGAGCCCTGGCTCTCTCATGCAGTATTGATAAGACGCGCAAGGGGGAGGCTTGTAAACCGCTCGCTGCTGCGGCCTCATCCTCGGACACGACAATTCCGAAACTCGCTGCCCCGGAAACTGTCCCGCCGGCCACGCCGTGTGTCCCTCTCGAAACGCGAGAAATCACGCATCGGGGATTAAGGAGCAATATTGCGCCTCGATCTGTCTTCGTCGAGCGCTTCGGAGCGGCCGGTTTCGACTGTGTTGTACGGAGTGGAGAGGGGAATTCAATTATCGCCAAGGGTTAATGTATATTTTAGGCGGGAGTTTTCGGCTGCTGGTTTTAGAGGCTAAATAATTTAAATGCGGCTTGTGGGATCTGGCTTAATTTTAATGTTTTGATTATGGCTGGCGGTAGTCGTGAAAGCATTATGAAGGTTTTTTGTTTATTATTGATTGTTGATGATTGTTTAGTAAATAACCACACGTGTGTTGAAATTGAAGTATCATATAAATAAATTACCACCGACAAAATCGAAATGAAAATTGTCTACTTATGCAGAATTTAATTTACCATCTAAAATTATTAATATTTTTATTCTTACATTTAAAATCTAAATAAAATAAAAATAAATAACTTTTGTTCGTATCCTGAAATTTAAAAACCAAGATTTCTTTTGTATACGATATCCACAAACATCGAAAGATGTTACCTCCTCTCAAAATCAGCGTTTTCCTAAAAGAAAACCATCACTCAATCCCATCCTCAAAACTGTCAAAAACCCTCGGCACAACAGGGTCCAGGCACAACATCCTCGCAAACCTCTCCATTCCCCAACCCTCTCCAGCCACATTCCCGCGCAACGCAGAATATTTCCCCGATGTCTCGCTTTATTTATAGGCGCGCTGGGGGCTCGACGAACAACTTTCCGCGCGCGGCCCCGTTAATTAATCCCTTACATGCTAGCGATCCGCGCGCGCGCCGCTCACGTAAAGCAGAAAGTCGGCGTAACTCCCGCTGCTTGCCTGCGGTTAATGTATTCAGCGAATTTAAACCGTGCCGTTTATGAATTCAGCGTGTCTCGTGCGGCGTCTTTGGTTAGCCCGGCCTCCCCACCCCCTCGTGGCGGCGCGTTCGTGTGCAGCCGCGCGCGAGCTACTTTCGCGGCTAGAGGAGGGGGGGGAGCTGAGAGCTCTAGGAGTTGTCGAGAGCCGAAAGTTCCTGGCTGCGGATTCCCTGTTTGCCCTCGCCTCTGCGCGCGCGGTGTTCGACGCTGCCTTGCTGTGTGCAGTCGCCTGAATTTGTAATAACCCGCGATTGGCGAAAATAGGTGAGCTTGACTTTAGGAGTGGGTTGTAGTTTTTGGATTTTACGCTCTTTTTAAATAAAGTCGGGGGGATTTCGTAGGGAATGAGTTTTGTTTCGTTTGCTTTTTCTGTTTGACTTGAGGTATGGTGATTTTAAATAGTAATGATTTTTCAATCTCATTTCCAGGGTAAATTTATTAAATTATTTAGTAATTGAGGGCGAACCTATAATTTTATTTGTAAATAAAATATGAAGTTTATTAATTAAAAAACTAAGTTAAATAATTAAAATAAATTAATTGAAAGAGTTTAAAATAATTACTGTTTTTACGATGTATTGAAACTAGCAGTTATGTCTGAAACTCTGCATAAAATCTAAAATATCTAAAAACTATATTTTAAAAAACATCAAATAATTGATAATAAACTTCCATAATAAATTTTTAAAACAATTAAATCCACGCCCCACGAAAATAAACTTTTAACGTCATCATAACCCCACCGCCCTTAACAAAAACAACAAAACTTAACTCCATTATACAAATTCCCAGCGCACCCTCACAAAGCGCGCCCTTTTCCCCCGAAAACCAGCAGTTCCGCAGCACGCGTCTCTCCCATTCTCACTGCTCTCTCCTCTCTAAACTGACCCAGGCAATAACTGGCCGCTATCCAAATCATTTTATTAGCCCTTCCGGTACACTCGGAGTTGGGAACCGCCGCAAGCCGGCGCCCAAGCGACAGCCAGCTGTGCGTCTCCGCTGGGACGAATTGGAAATGCGCGCGCATTTCAAAATTACCCCCCGCGAGCAGTGAGGGTAGCCGGGTTATTACGGCGCGGCCCGGCGTCGATGAAGTTTTCATGGCCCGACCGCGGATAAGTGCGGGCTTACGTATGCAGCCGAGCGCGCACGTGCTGGCGTCGTATACACAGAGCGGGCTTTCACTGGGTTGGGATAGTCCTGGGAACTTTCGGGGCTGAATGCGTATTGTGCGTGAAGTTGGCCGGCATGCTGATTTTCGTCGATTAATTTGAGTATACGAGCGGGACTGTTTGCGCGTGTCCAGCTGTGTGCATGAGAGTTTTGATGCGAGTAGTTTATTTTAAAATTTGAAACACTGAAAACGGAAGTAATTGGGGCTCGTCATAATCGAAAACGATGTATCCGTAAATACCAGCTATCACGTTTTATTATAACGTTGATATCGTAGACGATAATTTCTGAAGCAGTAACTTTTTATCGCGCGCACAATGAACAGCGCAAATGCAAAGAGGTAACGACTGCGGCGCAACAAACATTCAACAATCGACTACGTCGACTAGCCGTATACCTACCCCAGCGAAAATCAAGACTCTTCGCCATTCCAGAGGCCAAAGTAGCTCGCTCCGAGCTCGCAAATACCCTCTCCAAACATCATTACGTCCTCCCCCTGTTATTTCGGAACGGAACCGTCCTTTGAACCGCGCTTACCTCTATAATGCATACACGCGCGCTCACCCGACTAGGACTCAGCCGTACACGTCCGTAACACAGGTGTCCATTGCATACGTCGAAGCAAATAAGTCGAGCCCCAGCGAGAGGGCCGGGACATTAACAAGCTAGCACAATAACGGCGTTCGCCTCGCGTATCCGAAATCGGACCTAGATTCCCGAGGCACGTGCTTGTTAGCGGCGAGGAGAGTTATTGTCGGACTGGGCCGACGTACGGAGAGCTAGAGGAAGGACGCTGGAGCGTATATAAAGAAGGGGCCGACTCTGTTCGAGACGTGTATACGTCGCGAGGGAATTGGACGGAGGAACGAAATTGCGCGGGAGAGCGGGGGCAATTGATCGATCGGCCGATTGCGGGTTATAGATTTTTTTTTTCGTGACAGGCTTGTGAATTATTTATTATACGCGGTCAATCTGTTATAATCAAGTGGAAGGAAGTGCTGTGGTTTGTTTTACGTTTGACAAGTTAGATTTTAGGTATAGTGGATCACAATATTTTCTTCGTGTCTAATAAATTTGTTGGGTATCAATCTTGATTAAAAATTAAATAGATGGAATATTGATAGCTGGTAATAAAGCTATAGGTAGGCTAAAATTGACATCTTGGAATTTTAATATTTGAAAAAATCATTTAATACTCCTGCGAATTGCTATTCCGTCAAATAATCAACTACCGCATAATAAGAATGCCACGAGAGAGAAAAGTGGCTCGAATTTAAATGCCCGAAAAGCAAAAACATTTCACTAAGTCTTCTTAACATCACTTTAGCAGAAAGCACGAGTAAATTACAAAAGCAACGAGAGGAAAAAAAAAAGAAAGGAGAGCGAAAGCGACGAGCAAAAGATGCGAAGGGCCAAAATAAAAGTCGAGAAAGAGAGCGAGAATCCAAGAGAGCGCAACGCTGCGTAAGAGAGAGCGCGCCTCAGATTTATACCGCATATGTAAATGCAAGCTCGAGCGCGCGCGGACTGGAAGCGAGCCGGAACGCTCAGGACGAATCCAATTTATGCCCTCCTCCATAAATCCGCCTCATCCTTGTTGCGCGCTCTCCGCTCCGCCGCTTACGCTTATTTTTCATACGCGCGCTGGACACGAGAGCGCCGTAGGAAGGTAAAAAAAAAAAGAAAAAATAGAAGGGAATACATATGAAAGTGGAACGAGCCGCGAGCGCGGCGAAAATCTGGGCGAGCGCGAGGAAAAATTTTCGCCGCTGGGACACAACGGACGCGCGATATTTTTGTAATTCTCGCTGTTTGCCTGCGCGTCGTCGGATTAAGGAGATTTATCGCGGAAATTATACGCGAAAATTGCTTCGTAAAAAACGCAGGAAGCTGATGAATATATTTGACGGGCCGGAAGTTGCTCTTTCCGCGTTTGGTTCAAGAGGTTTTTTTGAATGCTGACAAATTTTTCATGTTTAGTTATACTTTTAGTAATTTAAAATAACTTTATATGCGTATTTTCGTAATGTACTTTTAAGTTACTTTAAAAAAATCAGAAGAGTGAAATTTGATTCCTTTTAAGGAGAGTTTTTCAAAAAACTTTTTATTGCTTTTTCGAAAAAATAACATCAGGAGAATTGTAATTTGTTTAATTTTTAAAAAAGTTCTAAACAAATAAAAAGTTATGGATTAGATATAACGTCATGTAAAATGTGTTTTTCTTATAACTTACAAAGTCACAAGGAATATCTCTATGCTCATTGTATGGCGAAGGTCCGTTTGGCTTGAATTTTCATATATTGACAGAGTCTCAGATTTGGAGATTACTGACACTGTATATATACCAAAACGCTACTCGATACATATTTTTTTTAAAAAGTTAAATAATCAACAGTAGTGTATTATTTCCGATTAGTGGACTTGTATGGACTTGAGTTAGAAAAAAGAAATCTTCATACGATTTATAGTTATAATTGCTATTTTTTTTTTTTTTTTGATAAATTTTACTCATCTTTTACAATACAATATGCCGTAAAGTATTTGAAATTTCACCTATTTCAGCTCATCGCAAAGGTGGATTCTTGTTCATAACTTCTAATCGATTAGAATTTACTGATTACGCAAACAGATTTCTATTCTATAGTTGATTTCCTTTAAAAAATAAGTGATAAAATATTTTAAAAAAATATTAAAGGAAAAAGCCCGTTTCTCTTCGTCAAGTCTAAGTAAACACGATTGAAGTTCACAAAGTAACGTGTGTACACACACTGAACAAGTAGTGAAGTCCGGGCTCAAGTCAGACACTACCTACGCCCGACATGTGCATTCCGGCCTCCCTTTTACAACGTCCGCCTGAGCTTCGCTTCAAAAAGCCAAGAAATTTCGCCAGCACACCAGTCTTATCAAAATTTAATACCCCGAAATTTCGCACGGCCTCGCATGAAAAATTAAGCTCCAAGCCGCGAGATCAAAGGAGTTAGCTCGAGTTAACGTTTATCCTCGTCTCGCGCACTTTTGTCGCGCATAAAGCACATACCCACACGAGAGAGAGAGAGGCAGAATCCCGCGCGCAGCGGCACATATTTACGCCGCGTGTTTGCCCTCGTTGATTGCTGTTTGACGTGCGTTTCCACCGTACGTATGTATATAAGCCAGAGAGGTGGAGGTGGGTGGGTGAGGGAGAGAGAGAGAGAGAGAGTCGATGCTGCCTGTCTTTTGAGCCTGCGCTGCCTTTGCGAAATCTTGGCGGGAACCTTGATTTCTGCGTCGCACGAAGGTGCGCTGCGTGATAAAGCACCTTTGTGCCCTGGCGGGGCGCGCTGTTGTTTACCTGGAAAAAGGAAGCTCGTTTGTATGTGCTTGGCGATGTCGTTGAGATTGTTTGTGTTGGATAGAGTGGTGGATTTTTATTATGATGATGTCGATTGTGCGAGGCTTTGATTGAATTTAATGAGTCGATGTTACTGTAAAAAATTTCCCACTGAATAAGTTTTATCTATATGTATACTTATTTTTGCTTTACATTGAATGATATAAAAATATTTTTATTTATCTTTTTTTTTTTTCAAGAAAAGAAGTTGCTTCAAAGTTTCATAGCTCTTTGAAATAATTATTTCTTAAAGTACGTAGAAAGCCCGAAGAAAACGTTTTGCATAATTATAACAAGCATCTTCCCTCAGGAATGCCCTCGCACATATACGTCTCGCAGAGCAAACTATAATTTGAAACAAAGAAAAGTTACCCGGTCACAAACCACTTAGAATCGCCCTCACATCCCAGAAGCTTGAAAAGAAAGAAAGGAAGAAAGATTATCAAAGAGCCTTTGTCCAGTTTAAAATAACGACCTACGCGACAGCATACTTACGCAAAGACAGAAGGGGCTATATCATTAGGAAAGGAGCGCCTTTTTCTAAAAAAAAAAAAACGAAAGAAAAAAAGCGTAGAACTCAAAAACAAGGGTATAAAACGTTCTCGTGCAAGACGAGTCGCCTTCATTAACGGCAAGAGAAGAGAGCGAGAGGGCAAACATGCACGCACGTCGCTGGAGTAGTGCGTTTCATTTTTTCTTTCCCTCGGCGCGCGCGCGCGCGTCGTCGGTGAAAAAGCGCGCCCGAGAAAGACAAGAAGCCATAAGCGACGACCCTTTTCAAACGGCCCGCGCCCTTTCAACTCGCGACGCATATCGTATTCGGATCTGTCTGCTCTTTCTCTCCTCTCTGGCTCGCTTCTTTTTTTTGCTTTTCTTTACCTTTGGGGGCCCGGCGGTGGTATATGGACAGACGCGTCGCTCGTCATGTAGCGCCTCGGGGCGCCACGCGACGCTTTTTTTTTACCCTTCTTTTTAAACGCTTCCGCGAACAGGCTCTGTGTGCGGTGGGACTCTGAGAAGTGTGTCCACAATTGGTTGAATTTCGTTCGGTACTTATGTTTGTGCTTTGGGATGTGTGGATGGTTGAATGAGTTTTGATGCGGTATCGTGAGAGTAAAGATTTGCTGTGGAGTCTTAATGTTATTGAAGAGCTGTACTTGTGGTTGACAACCAATTTATTTCTCCATTTATTGATATTTTTAATTCAGTATTTATTTTGAGATTTTTAGAACGTTGAGTTTCGAAATATTTTATAACGATGAACAAATTAAAATGGTGAAATGATTAATAATAAATAAACATAATATATTTTGAAAAAATAAATACAAAATGTTTTTAGCTCCATTAATTTTTCTATTCATTTTGTGTTTCAGGTAAGCAACATTTTTTTACAATCGATGACTCGTAATGTTAAGATTAATGACATCAATGGAATAACCTGGGAAAAAGCAAATGTCTGTTAATTGTAAGTAGTATAAAAAAATTATTATACTTGTTATTATTCTCGCACTTCAAATAAAATGTTTTAACTGCAATGGGTTTTGAAAAACTCATGCATCGGATAGGATGCTGAAAACAAATATCAATTTTGTAGTCTACCATGGAACGATTTATGATTTTTTTTTTTCTGGAGTAGAGATATTTTATTTTTTTATTGACCAAACAATAGCTGTAAACTGAAGTGGAAACTTGTATGTGGTCGAGAAGCTCACTTTTTCAGTGGCACTGATATTTTTTCTTCAATAAAAGAAATGTTTGATCAATTTATTTTGAGCTGAAAAAAGATTTTGAATTACAAAAATCTAATAATACTTGTAGTAACACCACATGAGATTTTGAAACATTCCAGAATCTTATTACAGCAACAATAAATAAGAATAGTGTCTCGTTTTACAGTGTTGTTTTAAAAAGCAAGGAATTAACTGTCAAAATTTCTCTTAAAAATTGCACCTAACCAGAAAAGCGACCTACTTTTCAAAAGCATAATAAATGGCTCGAATAATCCAAGATTTCCAGCGCACAAGATTTCAAACACCTCACGGACTCCTGAAATCATACCTTTCACTTAACCAAGCCAATAGCCCCGAGAAAAATGATCTCTATTTGCGCCGGGCGCGAGTCGAAAGTGGCAGCGAAAATCCATTTGACGAAGAAAGCCGTACATCACGAAGCGAAGCGAGCGGAGCCAGCAAACGCGATCCCCGCGCTCTGTAAATCGATCGCGGATACATTTTTGCCGAGCGCGCGCCCGTTCACCGTCTGAATTTTAACTGGCAAATTCGGCGGGCTCCAGCTCCACCCACGCACACTTGGCAAAAGCGCGCTGCTCTGGACCAGATTTCCCAGGCTCGTAAATATTTACGCACAACCTAGCCTGCATCGGCATTTGCATGCCAAATTCTCTGGGTCCCGCAATTTCTGAATGCGCTCACGGAAATACCCATATAGAGTGAGTCGGCTTAAGTACGCGGATTCATGGGGTCGCGCCTTGCAATATTCGCGCTGCCGCTTGCGCATACGTATATATATGTTTGGGGGCTCGTCGATATTAAACGCTAGCCATCCGAGATCCTCCCGGTTTAAGCTGCGGCCTTAAACTATCCAGATTTTAGCGCCGATTGTCCTATTACTCGATTGCGCCGGTATGTTTCGAATTGCGCCGAGGGGGGATTAAGGGATTAGTGGCGGAATTTAGTGGCGTTTCTTGATTTTTATGCGGGCGTGTATGCTAAATGCGACTGTAGATCAGCCGTTCCATATTTTATGAGCTGAAACGGCAGTGCAGCGACGTATCGAATTTTCAACAAAAATATCAATTCATTTGTAGTGTACTTAAATTATTTAATCATCTCACAATCGCAAAATAAAACAACCTTAATCTCAAGCCTTAAAACACCCACTCAATCAAAACGCACAAAATCACAGCCATCCCCAACCATCCCAACCTCCACCCGAAAACAAACATTCCGCTTTTCCTTGCATAATCAAGTTAAACCGAGCCCGACCGCTAATGGCCGCTCGCAGCGCCATAATCGCGAAACAAGGGCGATCCTTAAACGAGTGCAAATTGAGGGGCAGGTAGGCAGGCGCGCTCGGCACGGCCGATTGGTCCGCCGCATATCGACGAAATAATCGCGTCATCGCTCGCGCGCTGCGCGACAGTTTAATTGACGTGTGCGTGCGTCAAAGTGGTGCGACGGTCAATATTCTATTTTGCGAGAGAGAGAGCGCGTCCGGCTTCGGCGAGCGCGTCACACAGAAATTATGGGGAATATTGGGGCAGCGGCTAGGTTTTGTTTGTGCGCGCTGCAAGCGCGGGACCGAGGCGCAATATTGAAGTGCGGTCGACGATTGTAGGGAGAGGGGAATGTGCAAGCGCTGGCTTGAGCGCGGCGTTGTTTTAATGAGCTGGAATAATCGGCTGCGTTGGGTTGAATGTTGAGGAGAGGAGGGTTAGTTTTGTTTTTTGGTTTTAATGGTAATTTGGGTTTTGTTATTGTTGGTTTTTTTTGTGGTAGTTAAGTGCTTTTTATGAATTTTTTGCAGTCTGATAAGTTCTGAATTTTCGATAATATTCTGCTTCCAATCGTGAAGTTTACGCTTGGTTAAATTACTAATGCATTGAAGGTGTTATTTGAAAATTAATTTAATTCGAATTTCAAGGATTTTAGAGTTTATTTATAATTTATTGGGTTTCTGTTAAATTTGAATTAAATTTTGGTAGATTAGCGTAGTAATTGTAACATGACAGTAAATGAAAATTTCATGTAAATTCCTCGCTTAAATCTATTTTATTTTTCATTTAACTATTTTAAATGCTAATTCGAGAAAATTATATTACAAAATTACATTTTGGCGAGACGAAAAAAATTAAAAATTTTAATATCAATTTCGCTACTCTCACGTATATTTTAGTTACTAAATTTTTTGCTTTTAAAGGCTATTACATACTTTGTAAATTTCCTCTAATAGAGGCATTTTTACGTGTACCTTTAGCATTAAGCTTGACCCACATTCACCAGATACACACTATAAGCCTCGGCAAATATTTGCTCAAATTTATTACGCCTCGGCCAGCGCTTTCAGTTGACGTTAATTAAAAACAATAAAAACCCCACGCATTAACCACCATCTAAAAACCCAATCCCACCACTCTACAAACCCCACTTTATAATCTCTCCAAACTACCCCTCCTAAATCACCCACAATCAATAAAACATAATCCTAGCCAACCATCTCTCCAAACGAAGCAACCGAAAACCCCCAGCGCGTCCCCTAAAGGTCTCTAGTCTCCCGAACGATCTAGCACGTGTCCTGGCCCGCTCGTCTCGACATCCGATACGCACACGAAATTGCTCGCGCGCGCGCATCGCGGTCCAGTATCGCGCGGAGGACCAAGAGAGGAGCGTGTAATTACGGCATCGCGTGTAAGCTAGCCCCCTCCCGGCCCAGAGTGGCCTCTCCTATTTCCTTGTAAGCTTAGATGCTCGAGAGCTACTTCTTCGCTTGTCCTG
This sequence comes from Eupelmus urozonus, assembly GCA_900480035.1. Lineage (NCBI taxonomy): Eukaryota > Metazoa > Arthropoda > Insecta > Hymenoptera > Eupelmidae > Eupelmus > Eupelmus urozonus. Next base: position 15,648 of record UELX01001905.1, read on the forward strand.
TACACACACTGGATTCCGCTCTTCACTTTGACCTGCGCTCCCGTTTTGTCGAGCTTTGACGAGGAAACCGTATATAGGGTGGCTCACCTTCGCGAGCCGTGTAATATGGGTCGCTCGGAGTGAATTGAATTATGCGTGGGTAGCGAGCTGATGTCGCTGACACCGTGAGCCTCACGTTGCTTATCGATGACGGGCGGGTGCGTGATTCGATCTTGTTTCTGAGATGGTATTGAGATTTTGTGTTTTAACCGTACTTTATTTAAAAATTATGTTTTTACTTTCGATATCTTTTTTTAGTGATTCATAATTAAATGATTGTAATAAATGTATTTTCTAATTTTGTATTCCATCTATTATCAGAATGTATAAAACCTATAATCTTATCGTTCATATAACTAATAAATAAACAAATCACCCTTTCAGCATTAAACAGCTGCAGCAATCCTCGTCATCATTCGGCGACAGGATTTAAATGTCAGCGTCTCCGTCTCATCGAGATAAAAAGAAAAGAAACCGTTCGTTCAAAAGCTCGCGCGCGGCGAGTTCCTGCTACCGAACGTGCCCAGTTTACGTATGCGCCGATCCTTTATACACTCTCCTTCTCTCTCTCCCTCTCGCTCTCAAAATATGTACAATGCAGACGCACGAGCCGGCGCGAGCAAAAGTATGGCCGAGCCGCGGCCCGGCCGATCAATGAATGCTCAATGAAAGTCGGCCAATACTTTCGCCGTGCCGCCAGCTCGCAGACACTTTATGTACATGTATATATCCACGGAGCTCGGCCAACGCACATTACGGCACGCTGACTCACCCGCGCGCCACGCCGGCTCGTGGGTGTTGCGAGCGCGCGCAGTCTTGAAACTGGCTTTTTACATTGTCTTTTTGTCCGCTGCTCTCTCTCTCTCTCTTCGTGTACACCGCGCGCGCTTCCCGCTCATTGATTCTCTCCCCTTCTTTGCATCTTTGCGAGCGAAGCTTTATATTCTTCCGACTGTACACGCGCGGCTTGTGGAGTAGCTGCGCAGGATGCGAGCAGTCGCGGGCTGTTTTATGCGATTTTTCTTATTGTCGGAGTAAATGAAGTTTTTCTGGGTGTTTCGGGTGGGATGGTGGTTTACAAGGCTGGTCTGAGAGTAGCTTTGAGAAGGTTGATTTTTCGCAATAGCGAGTTTTAGCGAATCTGGTTTTGGCTGGTGTATTCAATTTTCTAGTTCTCGGAACAAAAACGTCAAAGAGATAATGGCGATAATGTTATCGCGAGCTATTGTAAGATCCCGTACGTCATAAATCCTGATTCAACATTCCGAGTACTTCGCCGTGAAGCGCCGTGATATCATACCTGATGATTTCGAGGATGATTTTTGACACAGATTTGTTCATTAGCTCATTCGGTCAGTAATGCTTTTGAATGCCCACTTAGAACTCAATGACCCGGCAAGTGAACTGTCATATGGGAAATCCCTGATGTAACTTTTCTGTGACACATCTTCTATTTAGGCTTTGTTACGTTCGTGTTATTATATCATTATATGACCATTTGTTTTAGTTAATATTTTAAAAGTACAATTCTACATAATTGTTACGCAATTATTCATCACATCGTTCATTCATATAATACATTTAAGAATTAAAAACATTTTTAATATAGAATTATTTTAACGAACAAGTTCAAGGTTTATATGCAAAACAACTATACATACGAGCCTGGTTGACTATGACACTTGACGGGCACGTTTACACCGCGCTATAAATAACGATTACTTCGGCTAAGAAATGGTCTGTGTACGGGATCTGTCTTAGTCTTTTCACAAGGCACAATGGTGGTGTGCTTTGTTTGTACCACATTGAAACGATGAACGTCAACACTTCAGATTTGTCTGCTTAAACCAGCTGATCGGTAACTTGTAAATTCCAGTTTTAGGCAAAGCATTTGAATTTCATAGTTTAAACTTTATTCTACCTTATAACCTGTCCCACATGTTAAATTTCATTGTCCGACGAACAAATTTAATCAAGCAATCCGCACTATCCATTACCGGAGAAATGCTTTCATAAAACGTATTAATTTCACTTCATACCCCACGTCCTACTTAATGATAATTACATAAAATCATGGTCGTCAGAAAACTTTTCCACTTTACCCGGCGCGTTAAAGTAGCCAGTGACGGACACTTTCATCGGCCTGTCCGGCGCTTATTAACCTAATAGACTGGCTCTCCGCCGCGGCTAGTAGAAATTGCAGGAGCCTCGGCGCGCGCGACGAATCGCATCAAACAAGATTATATCGTTCCCGGCATGTGCGGGCCAAACAAAAGATGCACCGCATGGCTCTCTGCGAGAGTCTGCCCAGACTAAATATCTTCATTGCTCTCGTTATCTCCGCGTGTGTATACCGTAGAAATGTGGGCTCGTGCGCCTTTGTAGCTTCGCATCCAGGCTCGTTAAGTCGAAACAAGCAATTACCGGGCCAAGAAGGTCAATTTTCTTCTTCCTCTGCGCGCCGAGTCTCGGTTCGGCGTCAACATCGGTAACCACTGCTAATGAGCGATTGTCTTTGGCGTGTGCGCTTTTACGCTCGCCGACACGGAAGGTGTCTGTAAATTTAACTGGCGACGCGTCGGCGCAAAGTGAGCGTATATAGCTTTGGCGGCGGGCGCGTGTTTAGTCGACAGTCAATTTTGATGTTGTATCGGGAAATGTCTAGAATGTTCTTGACAATTTTGACGTAGATGGGTAGATGGATATAGATTTATTGTACAACGAAGTATAGATGTGATTCGAGACATAATTCAGATTCTTAATAATTTGACATCATTATATAGTATGTACATAATTAATTGTATAACGGTATATTCAGATACATATAGAATTAATTCACTAAATAATTCTATTAATCTGTTGGATCTCTAGTCAGTCAAATGATCAGTTTAATAAAGTCCTATAGATAAATTTAGTCAAAAGTATATACATAAAAGATATTGCAGAATTAATAAAACACACATTTCAAGGACCGCGTCAGAAATAAATGTACAGGTGAAATTTAAATTAGGTGTATGTATAAAACTTACACTAATCCTAGTTCTTCTTCAGCAGTTCTAATCAATATTACTATTTCACAAAAAAAACGTACCCTTATGCTTTTTAATTTCGTTTTTCATCTTCAGTGCTGTAATCATCTGCACATAAAAAAGAAATATTTAACACTGACTGAAAACACCCATTATCACATAAAGATTCGCTAGAAAACGTGCACATTACACAGCGCACGCAAAACAACATAAAAACAGACGCGAGCTTAAAACAGCTTCTGCCTGCACATTGGCCACCCCCAGCGCGAAATTATACATAACGAAACTGCACCCGGGACATTTTAGTCCCGGCAGAAGGTCGCTTGCCCGCGTGTTTTTCGGAGGGATAACACTGGAAATTGTATCGCGCCGGGACCGAGCCGTTACAGAAACGAGCCCGCACTATTCGCGCTAATTCAGGCCCAGCCAAAAGGCTGGGCTCACAATGAAATGCTGCCGCTGGCCGGCGCTTTACGCGCGCGCGCGGAAGCTTAAGCGCGGCAAGAACGGCCGATTTAGCTGTTTTTCGCGAGAGCGGGGTATTAAAATAATTGGGCGCGGCGCTTTCATTAAATCGTCCGCGCCTGCGAGCGGAGGTGCAATCTGGGACGAAGTTTTTGGCTGTTAGCTCGCGGCGAGGATGTACGTTAAATGCGCGCGAGAACAACAAAAAGCCGCAGTTACGGACGCCGTTGGCGCTATTGCTAGAGCCAGAAGAAGAGCTAAGTCGGTAGTACGCTGCCAGCTCGTAAATAAACGACTTGATCTTGCACTTTGGGTAAAAACGGTTTTGATCTTGGATAGCGAGTATTTTGCAACGCTTATATTGTTACCTTTTTACCGTTTTTTTTTCATAGGACGGTATTTGGTTTGTAAAAGATAATATTAGATATCCTATTTTTGATTGTATAAATTTTTGCAGATCTGATTTATCAAAGCCAGTTTTAATCATTTATTGATGTTTCGATGATTACATCTTGAAAAATAATGGTAAAGTAAATATTATGTTTAATTACAAACTAATCAAAACATTATGATCACTATAATAACTTTGAAAAATTCAAAAAAATTTTGTTATTATAAGCACATTTGATTTATACGGTATCAAAGGATTACCAACTCAATTCTAAAAGAGGAAAATCAGAGGCAAATTTCGTATGTCAAGTAAGTTATAATGTAATTTCACAAATATGGTCAAGAGTTACAGATCGTATGTAAAAATAATTTTATAAAGCTAATCAAAATTATAAAGTTGACTTTACACCACTAACAAGACCAGCATAAAAAATAAAACCAACTTAAGCTTAGCAGATCAAAATCAGCGAGAAGCACAGTAACCCAAGTCCTCCAACAATATTTGAATTTCGCAAAGTCATTAGTGCGTATCGCGATGCTCATGACCATGGCCGTTAATCTCAAAGCCCGCGCGCCGAAACAACTTTTTATTTACTTCCTCCACGTGAAAACGTAATTACTCGGGCCGCGTATATTACTCGAAACTCTCCGGAGCCGGGGCAAGCGAATAGCAGGGCCGAAAGTGCTCCACATACTCAGTCACCGAAACACCCACGCTCGAAATAATAATTTGGCCGGACGACGAGGAGAGGCGCGCGCGTAATCAAAATTCATGCGGCAGACGTCGCGGCGCAATTAAATACCCGAGCAAACACGCGGTTAATGAACGAAAGTAACAGCGCGCATAACCTTAGAAAGTTATGAAGCTGCATACGCGCTGCAGCCGCGAAATCGGCCCGAACGCACGCACCGAGAGTCAAAGTCAACGCGCACGCGAAATTATTAGACAGGAAATTCTGAAATTGTCGGAGCCGCAGGGGGGGGAGTTTAATATCGGGCGCGCGAGCTGCAAAAAGGCCAGTCGAATTAACGACGCAGTTGTCGCCGTAATTAACCGTTCATCTCGAAGCTCTGTCTCTTTGGCTAATTCTCTCATCGAATTCCGCGCCGTCGCGCGAACTTTCCTCTTTGTCTTGCGCGCCGCTCTCTGCGAATTTCGTCTTCCCGTCGCGTGTATAAGCGACGAGTGGCTTAGCGGTGCGCGCGCGCGCACCGGCTTTAATAAGCCGAACTCGATTCGAGGGCGAGGGGGGAAAAAAGCTCGCAGGAGAAACGTGCTCCGTGGGTCGTGTTTAACCACGCTTCATTAGCATGATAATTTTCACGGCGAAACTTGAATGAACTTCGTTTCATAATTAGACACTTGGGTTATTGTGTTATACGAGAGGGAGGAATTTCGTTATCCAGAGTCGTGGAGAGAAAGAGAACGTTTGCGCTCGAGAGTTAAGAGAGAGAGAGCGAGAGGGAGAGGAAAGAGAAGAGAAAGCGAGCTTGGGAAGCCAGAGAGTAGAGGGAAAGAATCAAGGTTGTTGAATTAGTTGTTTAAAGGCTCTCTTGCGAGTGAAGCGGGTAATGTGTACTTCATTGGTCATTTATCAGCTTCTGAAAGCGTTGTAATACTGCTGTATTGTGGTAAGACAAATATGAACGGTACTAATTATCAAATAATCTTTTTGTCACTTGAACAGTTTCTAAATAAAGACAGTTCTTGCAAAACAAACTGTATAATATCGCCATCAGTAAATATTTTATAGCATTACTCAAAAATGGAATTTTAAAAGGAAATTTTCATTTAAAAAAACAACAATAGCCCCTTCTTCCATCTATTTCTAATGTCATACCTGCACGACCATACAATAACTCACCTATGGCCAACAAAGTCCTGCGGAAAGGAGAGCCTGTCTCGTTTTATCGAATTGTCGGCGCCTGTATTTTTTATTGATTTGCGGCGCGTGACGACGTCGGAGACGATGGGCGCGATAGTCGGCCGGTTTCGTAGCGCTCTCGTCGAGTTCTCGCGCACATATTTGCACGCGCGGCGCGCGATCGTCATCAGAGATGCGATTCGACGGCTCGAACGTGCGATCTTTGTAAACGAATCAATTGTGCCGTCTCCGGCCGGGATATGGCCGTATATCCAGCTTCGGAATTATTAGCGCACTGTCCTCGAAGAAATAAGCGCCCGGATACAGACGAGCACCTGCTGCCGCTTTCGGAGAACTGCTGCCATAACGAGCGAGGCGCGGCTTTCCTTTGACTGCTTTATTTGCACCTTAGAGATGCTAGCTTTATAATTGATATTCGGGATAGGGGATGGCGCGCGATTCCTTGTAATCGAGCCATCTAGTTTTTGACTTTCGAATGGGAGATGCTTTCGAAGAATGAAAAGACGATGGATCGAGAAGCATTGTTATCGTTATCAGTTGTATCAGACAAACTGACGAAATGAGCATTTCAATTTACAGCTTAAAATACTATTATTAGAAATGACATTGATGTCTCACAATTTCAGTATGTTTACGTTATTGATGATCATTACGTTAGATCCATCATTTACTTTAGCGTAACTCACTTACCTTCGGAAGCAGATTGGTGACAGAGGTGGGTCAGAACCATTATCTTTTATTTAATAATGCAATACAATCTTAAAATTCCAAACTAAAACTACCCACTAATTTTATTAATCGCAAACACTTGAATATTCATAACTCGTTAAGACAACCTAATTACACATCAATTTATAAACGTCGACCAAATCGAACCAGACAAAAGAATACACTCCTTCAATACAAATCCATCGTCAAATAAACATCCAGACTAATTAAAAGTCGAACATAACCGTATGAATAAACGATCAAATGCATATTCCCCATCACGTTCGACAAACAAAATTTAAAAATCAATCGCCCAGGCTCGAACAGAAATATTGCCAGCTCCTGACCGGCACAGCTGGCCCAGAGCCGCCGTGCGTACGTCTTCCTTTTTCGGATCCCGGCGCGCGCGCGCGCGCGAGACTCTCATTGTTCCTCGACACGTAACTCGGTGCGCGCCGGGCCGCGCGTGCTATTCATAGGCGGCCGTGTCGCGACGGGTTTATACTTGCACGGACGAGCGCTTTAATGAACCCATAAGTGACTAGCGGCCGTCTGTGCAAAGAGCGGCTCGCTTTCAAGGTCCGCTCAAGGCGCGGACTTCATTCATCGCTCTCTTTCGGCGCGCGCGCGCGCCTGTGCGCGACTCGCTCGTGTAAAAACATTTTTTGGGAGGGGTAAGTCGGCCGTGGGAATGTGCGTTTGATAAAGTTTATTTGGGGGGAGAAGAGTGACGGATTAAAGCTCGACTTGTAGACTTTTTAGTCTCGGCTTTTTTTATTGAGATGAATTGGATTGGGAATTGCAATAATAGTTTTGACATCGAGTATTTTTTAATATAATTTGTAGTAAAATTTCCTTTATATTTTAAAGTATTAATTCTTTTATAAGCGTTTTTCGCCACGGCAGGCCGAAAGTGCTATTTTAATTCTAGCTTATAACTGGTAATTTTGGCTCACTAGTAACGATCAAGGAGTAAAGTTGATTCAACCCAGTACAAGTATTTATTAATGAACACGACTCTGAACTGACCAACTCTTTTCTTTCTTAGTAACATAATATATTACGAAATGAGTTTAATACAAATTTAATTAATACGAATTTAATTTCTGTCAATTAAATTAAACAATTTATTTTTATTAATGTGTTTGATAATAATATATTTATTATTGTAATTGATTTTTGTCTTATTTAATAATTATTAGAAGATTGGTATCCAATATTCATTGATTCCTATTTTGATTTTAAGAAGCTTAATATTTTATGTAACAATTTCGATCACGTAAGATACTATTATGATACTATTATGTCACACTATTTTTACTTACCTATAGATTTTTCTAGTTTAAATTATAAAATAGATTTATTTTGTACCTACTTTTTTGTTTTAATTTAAATAAAATGCTCGCCCAGTAACAGTACTTATACATTATAATTTAATACGTCAGAACAGACTACAGACTTTTTACGCATATACAATTTAATTCCATTTATTTCTCCTAGCAACGAAAAAATCCAATACGCAAGCAGCAGCCCTGCAAAATATACAGCCTCGCATGTGCCTACTGCGTATACAGAAAAGTCGTCTCAAGAACCGCTTGTAAGCAGAGAGATGCGCGATCGAATCCTGTTATATGCGGAATGGCACTCGGAAAACATCGACTAGTGCGCCACAGCATACATAGCTCCGCGTACATACATGTACAACAGCGGCGGAGATGGCTTTACCGCACATCTCATGAAATTCGTACGCGACATAACGTATAAATAAGCAAACGCCACCCGGGGATTCCTCCTACTCTCGCTCCGTGTAACGCGGAGGCATGCAAAAATGCGCGTACCCGGAATATTACAAGAAGAAAGAAGCGCCACGTGACGTATACGAGCCATTTTGGAATCTATAAGCCCGGACGCCCTCGCGAATTGCAGACGTCGACGAATCAAAATGCACTTTGGGGGGAAAGGGGGGGTCGAGACGCCGGCTGAGGCAATCCGTTTTTCCGTGTGTACGTATCTAGCCGGCGAGGAGGAGTGACGTTAAATTGAATTTTAGGATATACGAGTGTCTGTCGGGACGTGTGTGAATGGGATTCCCGGCGTTTTTGCTTCTTGAATGGCGCTGGGTTCTCCAATCGGGCTGGAAAAACGAATTTACGAAGCTCTTTGTAAACTGCGATGAAGTTGTATTTATTAAAGGATCGGCCGGGATTAAAGCCTGCCACTCCGCGCGGAAGGATGATCGTAAGAAAGTTTTCTCCGCGCTCTTCGCGCTCAATGGAAGTTTGATTAAAAACGTCTTTATTGGAAAGTAATCAATTATCGGATGAGCACTTTGTTCGAGTCTCGAATTAAAGATAGTTTAATAAGGATGGTGCCGCGGTAAGATGCATAAGCGGACGGAACTATTATTTAAAAAGCTTTTTATGGCTTCATTTACTTATAATAATTTATTAATATATCAATTTATAATCAGATTGTGTTATTTTTCTAACGACAAAAAAAAACAGGATTGGACCATTTGAAATTTGTTTAAAATTTTATGTATTGATCCTTTATTTAAGCGGCAGGCTTAATGATGAAGTAGCACGATAATGAGATTAGTTATTATTAAATAAAAGTAGTTCAGGTTAGAAAAATACAAAGTATTATAGGTTAATTTAAAAAACTTTTTAATAATAGACATTCACAACTACAATTTTAAAAAATTTTAGCTTGATTGTTACGTAAATAACAATAAAGTTTACGATATAATAATAACTAAAACATTACTTTTTATATTTTATTAGTTATTAACATGACTTCATTAGGTAGACTTATATTACAGTTTTTAGATGCAATTATTTTCAAAGTAAGGTAATAAAGCTTTAGTAACATTATAATAAGTATATTATCCTATTGGCTTAACGACAATGTTAAATTTTATGCTTATTAATTTTCATAAAATTGTTCAGATTACAGATTTATAATGTAATATACTAAATTATGAGAATGGTCTAGAGAAAAATAAATTTTATTTTAATATTATCCAATCGATTTCGCGTAATTTTTAATAATAATACTTACACTGTATTGTCTTCAACAAATTCACTTTGCCGTCGCTATATTTAAAATTACTAAATCATTTTTTGTATTAAAAAAAAAACAGAATTATTTCACTATAATTTCAGACATATCACTAAGTTAAACAATTACAGCAAATATATTTAACTCTTGGAATTGAAATAAATCAATTTCATACTTACATTGATTAGCAATTACTTTTAAACACTAAAGCAACAAACCAAAAAAAGAAATAAACAGAAATAATTCATCACAGGAAGCACTAAGCGCGAATAAGCAGAACCGAAAACAAAACATTATAACTACGATAATCACCTCTGGGAAGCTCAAGTATTCGTGATTAAAAACAGCGTTGCCACTTGACGGGCGCAAGTGCGAAAGGAGTTTGTTGGAAGAAATCCCGAGCGGAGGGAGGAAGAGGGAGATTATCTTAGCTTCTATCGTGCTATTAATATTGCTTTCTGCAAATCTACCATCGGCCGCCTTCGAGTCTTTCTCCAAGCCGTAGGCTTTCCAAGTGGGCGGCTGGAGCATGGAACATCCGCTCCGACGACTGAGAGGGAGAGCCGGTTAATCATCTGACGAAGAAAAGGTTACCTCCATTTCATCCTGTCTTTCACCAAATCCGCCCTGTCCTTTTTTCCGTGGAACGCTCGCTTCTTGTAGGCTTTTGAGCGACGTCGGGGCAGCGATAAGACGAAAATCTGTTTGACGAAAAACATTCGAGATAGTTGCTCCGTTTGACGCCTTGGCGTGATATGGATTTGTGTAATATTTTTCTTTTGATAATTGAAAATATTTTATAAGAATTGTTTTAATTAAACAATATTTACTAGAATAAACTATCGCTCATTTAATGTTATTGTTTATTTTAATTTATAAATTTATGCACACATTATACTTTGTAAATGTTTCAAAACCTTTATTTTCTTATTTATTTTCTAAAACTTTAAAAAGTTTATATAAATTTTTATTCACATAACAAACTCTTAAATTACTTGTTCACATGTTTATCAATATTCTCAAAAATCAAAAATTCTAACAAGCATCTTTTGTCCACATAATAAGACTATATATTCCCGAACTCAGATGTTTCACTTTCAACCCCTTATCCCTAATCCCCTTCATAATAAGCCGTTTCATCACACACCTACATCCTTCGCGGGACCCTTTAAATAAATAGCCCACCTCAGGCTCCTTCCTATACCAAACTCTCTGCGTCGACGAATTACAGGACTGTTTTTCTTGCCGCGTTCTGCGGCGCTCTTGGGGCATAAATTACAATTTTAAATGGAATTTCGTCAAATTTACAAAATACGAGCGCCCGCTGCGAGATGCCACCCCGTGTCCCGGGCTCTTTATAATTCCATTAAGTAAACTTGGGAAATTTCCCCCGAGACTCGTCACTCGTAGTCTCACTTCTACTTGCTCGCTCGCGCCGCCGCCGCTGCCGCCACGGTAATTTTCTCTTGCGTCACGCCGTTCGTCCGAACGAAACGCACACGAGCCGGGCAAAATTTCTCCTCCGCCGCGGCGAAGTTCATTATTTTTAAATTAAGAGATGCACCTCCGTGCGGTGTGTTCTATGCTTCCTTCTTTTTTCTCTCTCTATCTCTCTTTTTTTTATGTAAGCCGAACGAAAAAGCTCACGCGGACATTCGTTATGCAAATTTTTCGCGCGCGCGTTTTTTGCATAAATGCATGGGAGGACGGGTACGGTAAATAGCGCTCGGGGTGTATAAAGTTACTTGCTCGATATTAAATGGAGGTCAAATTGCCAATTTGCGGAAGTTTACACCGTGCGTTCTTTTTTGCCGGGACAGTCTCTTTTTTTGTAAAGTTTTAAAAGGTTTTTACGCAATTTCATGCAAATTTTAGACTCTGTTCATGTAAATGCACTGGCTGTGTGTCTATGATCAAAGTTGTCATGCTGAAATTTTTATGTGGACGCTATTGTGAATATATAGCTTGTTTTTGTCATCAATATTTTGTATTAAATAATTTTATTTTATATATTTAACGAACAAGTTACAATCATTAATTTAATGTCTTTTACTGGGACAAACAAGAATGAGATTCATAATTTAAAATTCTGACAAAAATAAAAGATATCTTAATGGACAAAAGTAATTATGTAAATGTCTTTTTCAATTACAATAAACAATATGGACACCATTTAACAAAATCCTTTTTTGTACAACAAGTATTTTTTCTTTCACCCTTTATTAAAAAATTCTAATGTAGTGATAAAAAGAAGAATATTTTTAATTACAAACAAAATTATATAACAATGCATACACATTACAAGTGCAGTTGACTATGTTGATATTTTGTTATTTCATTTATTTAATATAAAACTATCTGAAAGTACCCATTTTCTACTTTACAGTCCGTTTTTAATTTTCGAATTTAATTGCCAGAGTACATATGTAAAATTTCGATCAATTATAATCGATTGAAACATTCATTCAATAAAGAAACCAATCCCAAAAACGAAGCTCAAAACCATAATCACTCCCACGCCCAAAAAATCGCGAAAACAAAGGCGTCGAAAACGCGTACGCGATAAATTTTCCAGCCGACCTGTGCAAGCTCCTAATCCCCGCAGAACGCAGAACGGCGGAAAAGCAATCGTTCCAGCCCCGGTAAGGACGAAATCGTAGGAGGTACAAGTCGTTCGCAGCGCTCCCAAAGAAACGGCCGAGTGGATTTAACGCCCTAGCAACTTTGCACTATAAATGCTAATAGCTCCAAGGGAGGCTGGGGGGAGGCGGAGTACGACGAGAGGCGTCCCATATCGAACTTCGACGTACGCGCAGCAGCAGCAGCAGCAGCAGCCGTTCCTCGCTCGTCCCCGAACTTTCCGAATTCGCGCGAGACCGAAGGATTTGCTGGCGCCTATAATCGAGATAATAGAATCCCGGTGACAATGCCGACCCCCTCTCCCGGCCTGAAATAGCGCAGCTCAGCTTTATAACGCTGTAGTCGGCGCGAACAGCGCTGGGACATCAAAACTTTGAAGCGGATGCGCGCGACAGCGGGGGCTGCCGGCTGCGTTATGGGTATTATATTAGGTGAGGCGCGAATCGTTGGATAAACAATTTGGGGGACGAAATTGGGTTGGGGTTACTGATGTAGTAGTATTTTAAGCTTTTATTTTTATTGATAATCCAAGCTTGATAAAGTTAAATATATCGTAACTATTTTATTACCTTTTGTAGCATTCGTGCACTTAAAATTTTCTAGCACCATAAATCTCTGAAACTATTGAAAAACTGATTTATTTCTTTATTAAACACTGAAATTCAATATAAACTGCCAAACTCTGTTATTTCAAACACAAATCTAATAAGCTACTAAATTTTACAGTCTTAAATACGTATAAATTATCAATTACTACTCTCTAAATTAAAATACGGCTCTATCGGCACCAATAAGCACACGTCGTTTACGTAAATAAACCGAAACAATTTCGGAAAAAAACTTTCTCATATAAAGTGCTCTCGCTATCTTGGGTTCAAAGGTGCACGCACCGCGCCTCGAGGGCCTTGCATAATAGCGGCGCGCTCGCGCCAGGGTAGCAATTAGCAATCTGTCTTTTTCATCTACGCGCCGCGCGCGCTTGCCTAAGAACTTTCCGCGCTGAGCACCTGAACTGCATACTCCGGAGGCGTAACTCTCGCTCTTTCTCTCTTCCTCGCTTTGTCGCGTGAGATAGAAGCAGCAGCCGCGAGGTTCGCTCACGCACTTACAATGGCTAAAGTCGCGAGCAAATCTTGTACTCTTCCTTGAATGTTTGGAAAATTTTGGAAAGTTTGCGAGTGCTTATGAAATCGATCTAAATTTTTGGACGTTTTTTTATAATTGTTTGATTTATGACCCATATTCTCGTTTTAAATCGACGAAATGACGTTATTAAGGTTATAGCGAAGGCTTGGATGTTTAACGTGTATTTTTAAAATTAGAATACATTTTAAGAGCCTTAAAAAACATTAAAAATAATAGAAGCTTCATAATAGCGGAACGATATATAGTCGTACTTTATCAAGCTCGTAAACTTAAAAGCTACCTGCGAGCAAAGCGCCTTAGCGAAATTCCGAAAAAATGAAAGCTCTCTTCCGCGAAAGAAGCCTTTGACCTACCTAGCCTTTCTCCTTCTCCCACGCAGTCTCTCTCTCTCACACACACACACACACATATACATGTGCGCGCACACAAATATTAATCATCTCAGCATCGTTCTTTAATGAGAACCACTTAGACTTATCGGCCTCCCAACCCAGATGCGAATCTCCACGACGATAAACTATGCGAAGGCCTGGCGTTGCTATTTTTAAGGCATATTAATCGGCCTCGCGTAAATTATCATGCGAGATTAGGATCGGTTGGCGTTAACGTTAGAAGAAAAAAAATGTATTATAGCCGAGGTAGAATCCCCATAGCGTAGAGCACCGTTACCATTGTTTTCGCGCTGCGCGTTCCCGGGAGAGATATACACACAGACTGGCTTGCCGAGCTTCCTCGCTTCGCAGTCCGTGTGACTGACAGTTTCACTCTCTCGCAGAATTAGAATGCCGCTCTTTCCCAGCGATGCGTGCGTAGTTTGTGGATAGGGGGCTACTGCTGGCTATGCATGGCTTTTTATCTCGCTGAGTGTATAACACTTTTGCTGCGCGCGCGCATGGGGGCTTGTCGCTTCCGCGTTCGTTTCCTGCTCGACACTTTCGGTGCGAAATTTTTGGAATTTATAGTGCTGTGCAGATGGGTTGGAGATATTTTAGTGAAAGAAACAACTAGTTTTATAAAGACGTGCCGAAGGATATTATCAGACAGATATTAATATATTTATTTTAAAATTTATCAATGTGAAGTCGTTTAATTTCAAATGTAATATTCAAATAACCCCACGCACAATTTATTGAAATAAAACATACGATCAAATTAATCAAAATAAAAAAAAATAGGTTTTGAGGTACGCTTTAGAGGTTGTCAAAAATTTGCACTGCAATCAAGCGATTGTCACAATAAATCCTGAAACTTGTATAACACGTGTCAGACGAGAAATGTTTTATATTTTCAAGGTAGCTGTATTCAAATCTGAGGTCACTTTGATATATCAGGACAAGGTAAAGGTCATTTCAAGGACAAATCAAGATAAAACCCGAAAACCGAAGATGAAAATTTTTACTATATGTTTCGAGATCGCTGAATTCAAATCCGAGGTTGGTTTAATTCTACATAGACAGACTTAACAACTGATCACCTGAGCTTCTAGGGATTTGTCTTAACTTGACCTTGAACTGACCATGGCTTTGACCTGATCAGGTCAATATGATCTTAGACTTGAATTTAGTTACCCAAGAAACTATAAGAATTCTATACATTTTCTTCGAATTAGTTTTATCAGATAATATAATATTTTTAATTGGAATTACATAATCTTAATATAATAACCAAACAGTAAGAAGCCATCACCAAATTATTTTCCAACTAATTCTTCGAATTTTGTTGCCCCCGCACTCCAAGAGTAGCAACGCAAACAGACAAGTACCGAATAATAAAACAGCCCTCGATTCCCCTCACACTCTCGCATCCACTCAGCCACAAGATGCTCACCCTTAGAGAGAACTCCACTCGCCAATATTCCCCGTTTATCAGATTTATTCGATATCCCGCAGCTGGTAGCTAGCGCCCCGCGCACTAAGAGATCCTCTTCGGCGGCGGCTGCATCCTAATTATCAGTTTCCATCGTCGCGAACTCTATTAAGCCGCGACTTCGATTATAACTTCGGCGCAAAGTTTCGAGAGTAAGTTCGAGGAGCAGGGCGCGCGCGCGCGCGCCACTTGCCCGCAAGGCCCTACCTTGCTCCTCGGAGATATATTAGCGACATGCTCCTCGAAGGCCCTCCGCGCGTACCAGCAGAGCTAGTGCAAACGATCTTCGACCAAGTAAACACGCGCGCGTCTGCCCGTTAGCTTCGCGTTAAGTTCGCCTTTCCTACTCGTACACTTGCATTAATGAATCGATGGAAGTTGAGGGGCGAATTTGCACGGAATTTATTATGCGGAATTAGGGGTTCTTCGTTGACGTTGACAAACGGTCGATGACTTTGGTTTTTTTTAAGATGTTTCGTGTAAGCTAAGTGGAAAGTGGGCAGGCTATAAATTTAATTGTTGAAATTTGGCTAAGAGTTTATTTTAATTAGAATGGCAGGGCTAAAATAATAGTTAAGTAGTCTAGTTTATCACTAATTAGAGCCTATTTAGTCTATTACTCCGGTACTTTTTGCTAATTTTCGTACTTGTTCTGTATTTTATGAAGAGTGTAATAAAACTCAAGGAAAAAAATACCATACACTATAAAATTCAAGAGAAAAGCTGACAAATCTTGACTAAGAAATCTGGGCTAATTACCCGGCTGAAATTACGTTTTCCCGAAAAATAAGGGAGCACAATCACGAGGCGGGCTCGACGGCAATTATTTTCATTATTCAGCGTCCTACGTAGAAAAACCGTGTAGAGCAAGGAGAGAGAGAGAGAGACGAAAAAGAAAGGAGAGCACGCGGCGCGAAGAGGCCAAAAGAAGAGAATAAGAAAGAGCCCCGCATACAAGAGTCGGGGGAAAAAAAATTCAAAATTGTGTACATCCTCATCAAGTAAATTAATCCACGCCGTTCTTTCCCTCCTAAGCACTCGTTAAGTTTCTTGAATGCGAAATTCGACGTTGCGCGCTCGCTCGCCGAGACAATAAGGCGTAATTGCGCGACGGCTCGACGTGTACTCTAGCTCTTTCTCTGTCTCTCAGAGGCAGCGGTGTTAGGAGACGAGACACATTACCTCCTCGCGCGAGTACGCGCTTTATATTGTAGAAGCCCCCTAATGAGGTCGGCCGATGACAAATCCTCTTCTCTTTTTCTCTCCCTCTCTGTCTCGTTCGTCCGCGGGCGCTTCTTGACGACAACGGATTGCGGTCTTTCTTCGTCTCTCTTGACCCTTTTGCGCTAATACCCGACGGTGGCGCGGCTGAGAGAGAGAGCCCCACGGCCATTTTCGTAGACCCCGTATATTGCTCGTTTTTCACCTGTAATGAAGTTTGCGCTCGCGCGCTGATATAGTAAAATCGATGTTGCCGGGGAAATAGCTGGCTGTTGCGGGCAGGTATTAAGATTGAAGTTTAGGAGACGATAGAAAGCCTTTTTGAGATTGGAGAAAAATCTTAATTAATACTTGAAATTGTGTACCGGGGATTTGCAAAAGCTTTATACACAATAACGTATATAGTACACGTGAAATTTACTAGATCAGTCTGTATGATTAAAATTTTCAACTACACAAAATTAGTTCGCTTCGTAATACATGTCAAAAAACCGTGGAACGACATACAGCCCTCTCAAATTGGCCTTACAAACAGCTACTATATACCACCCATCCAGCTACAGCAGCATTCTGAAGAAAAAAAATTTTAACCCAAACAATTCAGTCGCTTAACAGCACACCGCGTCTCGGCCGAGCTAGGCCGCATAAATCTCGCTTAAACAATCCGGCGCGCCAAAGGAAAATTACTCCCTCTTATTCATGGCTTTTCGCTCTTGAAAGACCTGGGCGCAAGCTCGGAGCGTAATGTGTACTACGCTGCACTTGCGCGTCTAGCCATATTAAATAACCACGCATTTATAATTCTGAAAATCCGTCGGGCGTTTCTGCTCTCTTCGTCGCGTGCCCCGAGGTCGCTTTCTTGCTGCGTTATATGTCATTGCGCTCTTTCTCTTATTCTTTCCTTCGTCGACGCTAGATTCTCTTCTTTGGAGAGTCGCGCGCGCGCGCGTACGAGCTTTTCTTTCCGCCTTATTGACTTTCTGTCTCGTATGAAATAAAAGAATCTTGGAGGACGATAAATTTCGAAAGCTACTGACTTTTTATTGGACGATTTAAGGTCGCGCGCTCGTCTGCGTGTAAGCTTTTTCAAGAGGGGAAATATAACGCGATTTCGGTAGGGGTTGAGGATCTTAAGATTAAAAATGAAACTATTAGATCGCAAATAGAGTTGGTTGGTGTTCTGAAAGTACCTAATTTAAATGTTAATTTATATTTTAACTTTATTTCAGTGATTTACTTTTGACTGCGACTGTTTTCTCTTAAATGTCTATAAGGATGCGTAAATAGTTTAATACTGTTATATTATATTTTAAACAATATCAAAGATTACAACTTTCCAGTAATAAGCTAATTAAATTAAAGCTTTCTTGGTATACATTTGCTCTTTTAGTACACAGCTTATTTTCTTCTTTCATCAAGTCAAAACCAGCGCAACAAGATCCTTACTCTCTCGCTTCATTTAATTTTAAGCCTCGGTATTTTTCTTACTTCTGTTCTCTTATTATGTCTGTCCTTTCACGGGTATTTCTTTCTGTCCCCAAAACCGTATTCAGTTTTGTATATATATTAAGACGTCAAAATTGTGTCCAAAGCAATTTTATGAACTTCTTGATAAAACTCAATCAAATCGTTTATTAAATGTAGAAAAGTATTTTTGTCATGACATTGATCTTGTTCTATTTTAAGTATAAAACTTACTTATATTTATTTTTTTATTAAATTTTTATTAAATTTTTTAAACAAAATTTACAGTTTTATCAACTTTTATGCCATGCAGCTTTCGACTCAAAGTTAAAAAATAAAGCGCATCTGTATATCTTCTTTTGATCAACAAGGAAAACAAACATTAAATTTTAATATTTAATCACCTTCAGCTCGCAATTCCATCCCGAATCACCCATTACATCATGTCCTTGTATATCAAATATTCTCCGTATTCAAAATTAATAACTTCATTTCCCTCACGCCCCCGCTTCCCTCCTCACAACAGAAATGGAAATCCGAGAAGGAAAAAATTAGGAAGAGAAGAAGAACAGCTGGTTGCGTGCACGCATACGCATGCTACGCGCCAAGAGAGGAACGAGAGCTAGATTTGTGGGTGATTTGCGAGTCTCGCGCGATCGCTGAGGCCGAAAAAAAGGCTCGCATCGTAAGCGCGAAAGGGATTTTTATTGGAAGGGCCTGGGGGGGATCCGCCCGCAACTGCGTGATTTATAACCCCCGGGCTCACTGAGCCCTATGATATACTCGAAGATGCGCGAGCGTATGAAAATCTCTTCCTCTTCCCTTTTTTTTCGGGGTACTCGGCGAAGATTACATTGTATTTCTGCGCTCGCGCGCGCGCGCGCGTGAATGGCTCGGTTATTGTGCGAGGGCCGCTCGCTCGAATAAATATTCGTTTTGTTCGTGGGGAATGTTTTCGGTGGTCTGTATTAGTTATGCCTTCTTGACTTTAATATGTTTTTCTTTTTTTCATATTAAGTGGTTGCGGATAGGAATTTTCTATATAGGTATACTTTTATTTTTTTTCAGATAATGATATTTTTTAATTAAGATATATATTGATTGGGTTCGTTAAAAATTAATTTGAAAATATTTCTCTTTATTAATTTATCTAAATATAAATGATGTATTTAATCATAAGAATAATCCTTATGTATATGTAAAAAATATAATACAATCACTATTTATTGACATTTTTCCAAACCCGATAAATGTGGCTACATTTATCGCTACAATTTTTTAACTTCCTATTTAGGTAAACCAAGAGTCAACAGATTATTCATCTCTTACAACAGATCTTTGTGTCTTGAATAATTTACCCGGCCCGCGAGCTTTAAATTCATCAAAGCCTTCACGGTCGATTTGTAATCAGTATGTTTTACAACGCCAAAACAACAAGAAAAATCGATAAAAAAAAAGCAAACCACCTTGCCTCTTTCCAATTCAGCTGCTTTCGCCCACCAGCGTCCGGACGCGCAAAATAAAGCAAGCCAAGAGAGCCCGAGCAAAGATTAGCCCCGGCTCCCTCCCACCACCAGCTTCCACTAGTGTGTAGCTCGCTCCTCCGAAGCCGTTCGATAATCTGAATCAGCAGCAGAGTCGCTTGAAATGCTCGAGAGCTACTTTATAGGTACCAGCGAGCTTCTCTTATTTTTTCTTCCCTCAAACCGCACACATGGACTCCTATCTTTCTCCGATCCCAGTGTGTTCCACGCACCGTACGTGCCACGAAAACCCAATGCGCCTCGCGCGCGGAAATCGAAATTCATTACAGGCTACGCGCGCTGTCCGATCGGGCGGAAGGAAGAAAAGGCCGCGGAAGTCGCTGGTCTATCTAATTTTTCGGACTCTTTTGTTTTTGTCTGAGCGCGCGCTGAAGCCCGGTAGCTCGCGATAAACGCCGGAATAAGAGGCAATATTTCTTTTGTGCGCGCAGGAGAGCCTTGAGCCGAGGTGTTTTCATAGTGCCCGTAAAGAGGAGGGGAGCGCCGTTGTGGTTTTATATATGGGATTTTTATTCGAGCCCGAAGAGCGAGGATCGGCGGAATTTTAAATTTTCATGCGAATTTTTTAAGGATGAGCCGCGCGTAGGCGCTGCGCAGCGCTCGGGCTTGTCTACGATGAAGATTAATGCCTGGCAGGCCGGAGGAGGTGGCTCTTTTGTCTTTATTGCTGGCTGCGTCAGCGGGTACGGGCTGAGTGATTGACATATTGAATTTCGACAAATTATTGATGGGCCGAGCGGCGTTTGAAGTGCGTTAGACTTTTCGTGACGGATGCGCAGTCAATATTGAGATATTTTGGCAACGTTTAATATATTGAACGGTTTTTTTTTTTAATAATTGGTTTTATTTATTGTAATACGTATTGATTATTTTAAGCTGGTTGAAAGCCGCAAATTAACAACTGTAAAATAATAAATAAATACAAATGTCTAATGGAGCTTGCATAATGTAATTTTGTAATTTAGGTAAAAAGCAAGGAAACAATAAGCAAACAAAAAAGGTAAAAGCTATATTATTGGATTTTTCTTATTAAATATTAATTGAGTTAGACTGTTGAAAAAAGCTTTAGCAGTTTATTAATTTTTATTAAAACCTACCAGTAAACTTTTTTGTAATTATATTTCTAGGAAAAAAATCTAATGTATTGTACTTCTTAATTCGAGTGAATATGTCCAAAGCCAGTTCAAATATTTATAACACGAGGAAGGACTCGGAGAGATCAATATTTTTAACTTTTATTATCTCGTAAAATTAAAAAAATATGTTCATTCGACAGAGTCGTATTTATGTGGAAGATAAAAAGTACCGATGGGAATCAATAATTTGCGTCTGAATACGTCGGTTTTGATGGATGAATATATCCCGGGAATATAACGATAAAAGCTGCAATCGATCGTCGGTAAACCTTATAAATTCCCTTTTAATCCATCTCTCAGTGCAGTGTCATGCATAAAGCATGGTATACGCTTTAATTTGATGTTATTGATCATCGCTAATCTTCGGGGCTCTCTCTCAGTTATGACTTTTATTGGAAATCTGTCAATTAGGAGATTTGTATTTTTTAACAATCTCTTCCATGCTAGAATAATAGTGTCATAATTCACCAAATAATTAAGACAGATAAATCCAGAAGAATATCTTCATTTATCTTCTGCAATAAGATTTTCTCGAGCATATACGTTTCGATTTATCAAGGAATCTCTATAATTAATGAAAATGTTTCATTCAGTACAATATTATACTTGTAGATTATTCGGGTGGGTATCGAAAAGTAGAAGGCTCAGTTCGTATTCGTATCAAAATGTCGAATTTTGAAAAATCGAATTAAAC
>UELX01001906.1:0-36934 GCA_900480035.1 Eupelmus urozonus
CTTCCTGGCTCTCTATGGGTTGTAAAATCAAATAGGTGAAATTGAAATAAGCACTTTTGCGGGGTTAACTGGCTTGAGCGTTTAATAAAAATTTAAAATGACATTTATAGGACCTTAGATCAAGTACTGTCATCGTAAATTTTGGGATAAATTTTTCGCAAACCATTAATAAAAATTTGTATTATATTTTTACCTAATAAATTAATTTTATCGATCTTTAAATAAAATACAATAGGAACACTGAAAATAGAATTGAAATAAATGTAAGAGAAGTCACATTCTTTAAAGGCAGAATCAACCTACTTTGAACTTCCGCAATGTATCGTATGAATAAAATTGGTGCAGCACAAGTAGCCAAGTTTCTCGACGTTATCTTTTCACGTTCGAGAGTTACGATTGTCTCATACATATTTTCTGATTGTTAACTGATAATTTTTATGAACCGCGCAAATCGTAAAACTATATTTATAAAAATTTCTATTAAATAAATGTTTGCTTTCCTAAACACCAACCTTACCTAATTATCCCTATGTAATTACTCCAGAAAAAAACCAAACGAAACCGTCCCTTCATTTAAGACAACTTCGGAGAACTTCTGTTGTTTGGGAAGGGCGCGTGCCCAGCAAAACAAAACAAAGACGCGCATTCCTCGTTGCCTCCTGGCGGCGGAACTTTCGACTTGGGGCCGCTTAGGATGAGCATTTTCATAGGAATTTTTCGCCTTGACTCGCTGCCAAAGACGAGACGCGGCGCGATAGTTTCGAAGTGCCCGAAATGTTTGTGGTTATATGCTTCCTTCCGCCGGGTGCGACTCTTCCGCGGATAACGACGCGAAATCGAGCACTGAGTATACGCGGGAGGAAGCTCGAAAGATAGAAATCGACGTTTCTGAAAATTTTTTGTCGATGATAATCACTATAGCAAATTTCAAAAAATGTTGCCCAGAATCGCAATTATAAAAAAAAGAACATATTAAGTTGCATTAAAAAACTTGCCGTTTCGCATCAGTTAACTCGATCACAAGAGATCCCCACTTTTAAAAGCCCAGTTCATCGAACGGTACCGCATCGCATTCCGCCAAACATTCCCCGTATCCCCCAGCCTTGAAATACTTCCCCTCAGAGTACAAAACCACAATGGAAGCTAGCCGCGTAGCGCGCATAACTACACACCTTCGCAGTCGCAGTTTTTCAATTCCCCCGCTTGTAAACGGTCGTTAAACCGATAAAGCCTCCCCCTCCCTACAAAACACAAGTAATGCCCGCGTGTACATCCTCGTAAAAATCCCCTCGTTAAAGACGCCATTGTCGGCTCTCGCAGGTGCGCGATCTTAAGTCGCATTTACATTTCAAATGGCGCGTGTGTACGGCTCGCTTCGTTACCCATAGGGACGAGACGCAATTTAACGAAATGAAATGTTTCTCCTGCTCACTCGGCTGATTCGGTGCCGCGCTTACTTCGGCGTGTCGGGGAGAAAGCAGTGCGCGAAAGGGAGGCGCAGGGATACGAGCTTTTTTTTACGGCGGATTCAATGTAGCGGCCGGGTCATAAATATTTGTCGGAGGCTGGGAGGTGTCGATAGTGTAGCTGTAGGTTTAGTTTAGAGCTCTATTGGAGCGATGCAGTTATTTGCGATACGAAAAAAAAGGATGGGATGGGTTTTCTGATTTGTTTAGAGTAGTATCTTT
This sequence comes from Eupelmus urozonus, assembly GCA_900480035.1. Classification (NCBI taxonomy): domain Eukaryota; kingdom Metazoa; phylum Arthropoda; class Insecta; order Hymenoptera; family Eupelmidae; genus Eupelmus; species Eupelmus urozonus. The sequence continues at coordinate 1,689 of UELX01001906.1, forward strand.
TAACAGGATTTTTTAAATAAAACTTGGATATTTTTTTTGCATTGATTTTTATTTTTATTTTTTTATTTTTCAATAAAAATATACGAGTAGACGTGTATATATTCAGTGGAAAAATCCGCGAGCCCCTATCGAGTTTTCAAGAACTGCATTAATTCACAAAAATCGGCTAAAAGCAGGCCAGAAATAATTAAAACCGCATAAAAGCTTCTCGCCAGCGCGGCCAAAGAATTATTTCAAACGATCATCCCGCTAAGCTGCTTTTCGGTCAAATGAACTTTTTACTTGCACAGGCTCTACCTTGAAAAAAAAAAGAAAAAAAAGCTCGAGAGAAAAATTAAAGCCGGACCGGCAAAAAAAGCAGCAGCACCCTACGCGAGTTTCACCTGGTCAGTTAAAGGCTTTCATTAGGCTCTATCGTAAAAAAGAAAAGCGAAGGGCAGGAAAAATAAAAGGCAAGGAGCTCCCACCCTCTCGCGCGAGCATTAAAATGAACAAAAGAGAGCTTGGCGTTCTTTTCATCAGAAAACTATTAAATTTTCGCTGGCGCAGGCCAGTTTGCGCGCTGCGGGAGCAGCTTACGCTGGCATTTTCGCGCGCTGCCTTGAGGGGCAAACTGTTTGGCCTGCGCTAACTCGTGAGAGATCAGCTGCCCCCCTCCTACCCCCCGTTAATTAGTTCGCCGCTTCTGAAAACTGTTTGTCTTGGCCTCGGGCTGAGAGAAGGAGAGAGAGAGAGAGAAAGAGCGTGGCGGGAAAGGAAGTGGAATCGAGACCGAAGCCGATGTTGTTTCAGCCCAGGGCTCTTCAGCTCAAAAGCCAGAGTTCTTCTTGGTTTTCTGCGTGGCTTTTCCGAGATGGACTGGGGATTCATATTCGAGCCGATCTGAAGTGCGTAGAGGTAATTCGTGGGTTGTTTGATGGCTTTGGGGCTTTCAGTTTTAATAAGTGAAAAGTAGATTTTCGGGATGGGTTGGTTTTGCGCTGGCCGGAGAAATTAGCGTTCGAGCCTGTAAGTTTGTGAGATTTTTGCGAAAGAGCGGAAGAACGTAGCGGCGGAAAGTGAAAGAGTGAAAAATTCAATTTTACATCAGTTCATGAAAAATGAATGTAATCAGCATATTTTCTCATCACACCTTCAATTTTTTCAGTAAAATATGCGAGCCAAAACTTTCCTCTCCCCGCCATACTTTCTCAAATCGCACTTATCGAAAAACCAACATAAAACTTCAGCCCTAAAGCACAGCTGCACTCGCGTCGCTCAGATCGGCCCGGTCGTATCGCAACTTTCTTATTATTTATAAAACCAACACGGATACACACTCGCAAAATCAATTCAATACATCGGAAAACTCACGGGGGACCGTCTCCTTACAAACTGCGCCGATATTTCACCATAAAAAAGAGAAAGCCCGCTGCACTCCCCCATTTTACGCGCGGATCCCATTTTAAACTTCTAAACAGTTCCTGCGCCGCGCGCCTGGAAGCCGGAAAGAAAAGGGGATAGGCGATTTCCCGTCAGTTTACTTTGTTATCGCCGCTGCTCCGGCGCCTCTCTTAACAACAATAAACGTCGCGCGAGGGGAAAATATATATATGTGTAGACAGAAGCGCATGCGGGGGTGTTGTGTATAGTGGCACTTTGGCGACGCGGGCGCACAGATGCGGAAAACTATCCCGCCGTTTGCGAGGAAGTGTGTATACACGCAGTTGCGCACGCGCGGCTGGTCGCACTTGTTTTCTCGGCGAGCGCCGGGACAAGCGTTGTCCTTGCTGGCTGCACCCTCAGAAAAGTGGCTCGATCTCTTTGTGAGGGTGAATGCTTCGGCGAGGCGTCGGAGGCAGTGGAGAGGATGGGTTTTGACTCGATGAAAGACTGGGATTGAAAAGGGATGGGTTCGAGAGTTTTTGGGTTTTTTTAAAGTTTGAGATGGGATATGAGTGAGATAGAAGTAAATTGGTATGAAATGGAATTGAATAGAGCTTTTGGTGTAAGGGGGAATATTGATAAAGACTTGCTTTCTGGGAGAATTAATTTTTGTAATACATTGTTTTTATAAAGTTTTTAATGAAATATTCAATATAATTTTAGGAATAAAAAAGCATTTACTTATGCGGGGGTAAGAGTGTTCATTATGTATTTTTCGTTTTTGATATGGTCAACAAAATGCACTATAGCTAATTCTTATTATTGATCTACAAACGTTCATTTTGCTCCAAAGGTTCTATACAAACTTATGCCATGTAGTTAGAAATTTCATGAAAAAACGCATATTTTTATTTTAGAAATTAACCATGAAATGTACAAAATTTATTTTTTTGAATTTCTCTAGCTGAATGAATTTCTAAATACAAAATACTATTACTTTAAAATTTTTTTATCCTGTTTTTTTAAAGCATGTTCCACTCATCCCTATATTATTGTGATAATGAATTATTCATATAACTTCAAATCATTATTCAAATTATCTTACCCATCTAAATAAAGCTCTCAAGCAATCTTTCTTATCCATCCCTCCAACGCTCCCTACATCATACAAATACTCGCATAAATATCTAAAAAAATAACCGTAAGCATTTCCAAAGACACCATCTTAATTAGCGCTCCAAGCCCAAATTCCAAAACTAACAAAAGCAAACAAACTTAACTGCAAATGCCGCTCACCACTTTCCCTCGCCATCCCAGCGTCGTCTCCCAACAGCCAATTCCTCAATCTAATAAACAGCCAACAGTCTCAACTCCGCGCCTCTTCATGCGCACCGCTGCTCAATGGTTAATTCTTGCCTCGCGGCAGCGGCGCTCGCGCCGACAAAGACACAGAGCGCAGCCTCTTGTTGAAGACGAACGAGCGCGCGAGGCAACCAGGCAAGAAAACAAACGAATATAAGCCGCGGCAGGATGCAAGGGCACGTTACATAAACACGGGTGGCAACGGTGCAAGCAAAAGAGGGAGGGAGAGAGGAAGGCAAGGATAACACTCGTTTCGCGCGCGATCGTCGAATAAACAAGCGCGCAAGCGGCTCCTTCTGCAGTGAAGTTCCGACTGTGCCTCCGCGGCTGGAAACTTGCAGCCACAGCTCTTGTCGAGAGGAGGAAATGGGATTGTAGGGCCTCGAGTGCCGCTGCGGCACTTGGCGCTCCACCGCGACAGCGGCAGTCTACTGCCTGCGGAGAGAGACACTTTCGCGCCGTTTTCTCTCCTTGCCGAGCTGAGCGCTACGAGGGAAATAGACTGGGATGTTGGGTATAGTGGCCGTGTAAACGGATGTTTGTCGTCTCGATGGCCGAATTAAATCGATGTTGGAGGTGAATGGGTGGATACGAGTTTTCTTTTTGGGGATTATGCGAGAGCGTTTGATTTTGTGCATTGGTCGGTGAGGGCTGACGGATGGGTTTCATAGTGGACTGACGGCTGCTAGGAGCGTCCGAATTTCGGTGTTTACGTATAGGCGGGAGACGTGTGCACCCAGGCTTGGCCTTCTTTAAAAACACATCGCTCTGTTTTTAGTGTCCGAGACTTGACAGAAATATACGGAATAAAAGTATAAAAATATTTCGTATATTGGGTTAAAATGATTAGTACTCTGGAAAGAAATTATAAAAAAAAACTTTTTTATATACTTATTTGAAATTCCGCGCGTAACCCTTTACTATCTTATAAATTTAGCTATCTCGGTTATCTTATTTTCCAAAATTCCCACCTTTCTACACAGCATTTTCTTACAATTTTTATAATTCCAGCATTTTTCATAGTTAAAAATTCCACAACTTACTTATTAAAGCCCACCTCGGCCAGCGAAAAAGAAAAGCCGCGCTCTGCAGTTCGCAGTAAATTTCGCTGTTCATTCCTCAAGAGCTTTTCCCTACCGTCGCTCGGGCTATACTCTTATTTTTGCATGCGCAAGATGCTGCTGCCGCTGCGCGTTCGCCTCTACGCCGGGAAGAGATTTTATTTATCTTGCTCGCGCGCTCGCGGAATTCAATATTAATTAGGAACTCGACGCTCTCTCCTGGACCGAGCCCTTATTTAGCTCCTCCAGGGCGAAAATTCCCTGCCTTCCGAGACTTTCTCTCTCGCGCGTCTGCCAGCGTCTAGCTGAGGCGTCGTAATTTACTTCGCGCTCAGTTAATGTTTCGCTACCATCAAGACAAACAAATTGGAGGTAAAAATGTGTATAGCTCGCGCTTGTCTTCGAGTGCCCCTTACAACGTGTTAATTATCCCTACTTAAGAACGAAAGAATTTTCGCTGCAACATTTTCCTTTTATAACATTAGCGATTTCAAGTTGTTTTATAATATTAGACTACATTTAAAACCGCATCGGCATAAAAAGTCAAATGAATAATTCCAGTTCTCAAAAAGCTTAAAATCACAACGCGCACATCCTCATTCAAGAGGGAACATTAAAGCTGTAAATTCGTTAATTCAACAGCCTTAAAATACCAGCCTTCCAAAAAAGCGAAACCCTAGAACGAACGTGAAATCGTCCCGCGAACTCGCAACAAATTTTTATTACGAGTTAAACTCCTCTCTCTCACGTGCGCGCGTTAAACACGACTCTAAAACTAAAAAAAAACGCAAGCGCTACGCGCGCAAGAGTCGCTTAAAAAACTCGCGTGCCCCGACAGAAGCTAGGGGAGGTGAGGGGAACGAAATGAAACCGACGCCGAGGGCGAGCGGATTATCGGATTGCGCTCGGATTGACTCGAGACCTCGCGAGCACGCGAGTACGGATCAAACGGAATTCGCAATTGCGCGCAACAAGAAGAACAAGCGCCGTGTCGCGAGCAGCAGTCAATATTGAGGCGCGATAAATACGCTGCTACGGCCGATTGGCTCCGGGCATCGGGTGTAACGTGCGCGCGGAGCTTGTTTTAAAGGCGTTTTTTGGAGAGCTGGATGGTTGAATTATTTTGAAGGTATTGGGGAATTTTTTATTAGACGGTTTGGATTGTTTTGACAGTGTGAGATGTTTTTTTTTAGGTTTGACGGAGGTAAATTAAAGATGATTTATTCGACGTTTGTTCATCCATATTATTTAAAGATATCTAGTTATCATAGATTACAATTCATAAATAGTTATCTCTATTCATTTTTTTTTTTTTTAATTCAAACTCATATTTAATGTGTATATTTTTCGTGTCTTCAAAATCAAACTACAACACCTAAAAAAAAGTAAATACCTACTGCAGAAGCTATCCCGATATTACAGCGACATTATCCCAATACGTTCGCCATAACCCCGCCTCCGGCAAGATTAATCTTCGCATTAACCGCGCAAATCCTTGGCGGAAAATGAGCGCGCAAAGAAGCTCCCGGTAAACAAAAGCGCGCGCATCGCCGGCCGCTGTACAACGAGAGCTGGCTTCCCTCGGGCGCAGCGCAATGCACTAAAGCCCCGTAAGCGTCGTAACGCCGCATTACGCATTCGCGGCGTGGCTTGTATTAGCAAAGGGAAGGGAATTTCGGGCTGAGCTTGTTTGGATTTTCGCGCGGATGGCCGTGGGGGGACTCTGATTATCGGCGCGGAGGTAGCAGATTTTTTCGGGGTTGCTAATTAGTTGTGGGTTTTGCGCTGGGTATGGTTGTTTGAGATGAGGTTTTTGATAAGGTGGAGTGCTTGCTTTGCGACATATGGTTATTACGGGTTGGTTTTTGTGTTGGGTTTTCTTTGTTAAATTTAATAAAAGACAAAGATAATTTGAAACTTAGCATAAGAAGTTATTAAATGTTAAAGTAAAGTAGAATAGTTTAAATAAGAAATGAAAAGAAAATGCAGAAATATGCATAAAATTTTAGGTTTGAGTAGAACATTTACGAGGCAATATTTTTGCAGATGTTATACGTCTGACTGTACAGCACTTTATTTTTATTTGTCCACTTGTCTAAAATAACATATATCATAGCTGAATACCACGCTGCATATAACTTAAGGTACTTTTCTTTTGGGAAATCGACTTGAAAGGAAAAATTCCTCTTCAACTGCAAAATGTCTCTTGGGTTTTCATTGCAGAGTATGTTCAAAAATATTTTTTCGTTTAATGTTATACTGTAATATTTTTTACAGTAACAATAAAATTGTGAAATTAAATTATTACTTAGATAAAAAGATAATCAGATAAAAAGAATTTTTAAATTTTGAATTTCGAAACGCTTTAATACTCCAAAAAAGTACGTAATCACAAAAAAAGCAAAAAAGTTCGTAAAAATTCAAAAAAGCTTCTAAACCCTTCAAAAAATGCTCACTCCACCAACGCAAGCTCTCAGCACATCCGCTCCAGCGAACTAGCAGCGTATACACGCGCCGCGTATGTTTAAGGATTACCCCCGGCATTGTAGAGCAGCAGCCGCGTTTGCGCGCTTTCTCTCTCTACATACACCAGCACACGCTAGTCAACTTCCTTCCTCCGGGCATCGCGTTTCTCTCTCGCTTCCTTCCTTCCTTCCTCGTTCGCCTCCCACCCTCTACGGCAGGCGTACACGTCGTTAACCGTCGTACACGACGACGCCGAGCCTGCCTCGATGCTCTGAATCGAAGCCTGAATTTGTAAGATTTCGGGAGCGCTTTTACGGCTCGCGGGGATCATTCGATTGCCCGCCGCTCGGCTTTGTCGGGATGGATTTTCTGAGAGGGAGATTTTGGCTTCTTATTTTTTAGCGGGTATAAGGGATTCATCGAGGGTGTAAGGGTATGGTTTTGATGGAGGGGGATTTGGATTTAGAATTAAAAGTAGCAGATTTTTTTTATACTCTTTTATATTTTGTACAATATTTAAAGAATATATAAAAAACAGTGTACGTCACGTAATGAAGCTCGTGGTTGAAGTATTTTTCAACCTCATCAATATCTGAAAAAGTTTAGGAATTAAAACACAACAAAAGTACTTGAAGAGCGATGTATCAATCAAGCACCTCTTTTTTATACCAAAACCCACATCAACAAAGCCCGTCCGGTCAACTGACACAAAAACCCCACCCACTCAAGCGTTCTACTATGCAACGTTAAAAAAAAAAAAAATCTCTCTAACCAGGCCTCGGCCGAAAGAACAAAGCCGAGCTACACGCCGCGGTCCGATGCATATAAATTCTCCCTCTCGCGCTGCCGCTCACGGAATCGTCGTAAATTACGCATTCAACGTCGACAGGCGCGCTCTCGCGATCGAAAAAGCGCGACCGCGTGTAAACCCTATAAACTCGGGGCCGCGCGCGCGGCTCGCCGAAGAAAAGCCGCCCCTTCCTGGACGGGAAAAAGGCGGCGGTATTTTCCTCGCTGGTATTTCACGCGCAAAGAAATCGGGAGAGGATAGTTCGATCGCTGACGACGCGGGCGAAGAGGAGAGAGGAAGGGAAAGAGAAAGAAAGGAGGATGGAGACGTCGCTGCGGCGCGACGCGATTCACGATCGAGCGAGCCCGCGTTTGTTTTTTGCAGCGCGGTGGGAGGCGCTCGAAGGGGGTGAGATAGAGAGAGAGAGAGGCGAAATCGCGCCGAACGCTTCCTTCGATATTCGTTTGGCAGATTCTGCGAGGGCTTTTTTTGCGAGCTTCCGTCTGTCTTTTAATGCCGTCGCGGGAGTTTTTATTTGGAGATGGTCTAATGGACGAGTTGAGTAGGAAGACGGTTTTTGTAGTTGGGGGTAGAGTTTGGCAAGTATTCGCCCTCAAAATTGTTCCGAGTGCTTATTTTCTGTTTTCTTTTAATATTGTTAGAGTTAAAAGATTTTCTTTCGTTTGTCAAATATGTCAAATGTAACTTTGTTTCAATCTCGAAAAAGTATGTAAACAATATTCGCTAGTTACCTTTGCGACTAAGATATTTGGGAGATATTATAGTTTATCCAATATTCCTCACAGTTAATACATTATATTTTAAAAAAAAAAAGGTATTTCTATTTTGTAAAATTCTTGAACTATGGTGAAAAGTTCGTTTCATATGTGACTTATACAATAACTGATAATGATCGTTACGTATTACGTTCTGATTAATGTTATGTCATCCCAAATCAATCTTATACTACTTAAGGGCATGTGTCAGACATTTATCATTGATCGAATTGGGCTGCTTAGAATTTTTCTAGTCAAAAAATATACCATATTATGTACAACCAAGGCGTCATTGCTTTTCTATTGATTAATCTTAACAATCATGAAATACTTCAAATGAAAATACTGCCTGACGAAAATGAAATTTCTACTGAATAAGTTTTGTTCGAAGTCAAAATACGTCCGATTTCATTTAATAGAGCTATATCACATAGTGATTGTAAGTAATCACCAAAGAAAAAACAATGATTTCTTAGTTTTGCATAATTTTGCTCAACTCATTGGTCGATGAAAATTAACTTCTCAATGCACAAATAAATCTAAAATCCAGTAAACTTCAACTTTTTTTACGCAAAGCCCACAACCTCAAACAACTAGCAATAGAATACCAAATCCAACACTCCTACGATCGATAGCTCTCCCCCTTGATTTACAAAGCCAAAGCATTCGTCGAAACGCTTACGCACGTAACGGAAAAAAGCGACTCGCCAGCGATAAATTCGCTGAATCAATCTCTCCGCTCCTTTTTCTATTGTCTCCTGCGATATTGCTCGCCCTTCGCGGCCAAAGAAAGGAAACAAGCGAAGCCCAGCAGCAGCAGTAGCAGCAGCCAGATCGAAGGAGGAAAGAGAGAGGCAGGCGCGTATACTGGGGGCTCTATAAGCCGAGAAGCTACTCGGATTACGGTATCGCGCGCTAGACGCTGAATTATTCAGAACTGGCGAAACTTCGCCCGCCTTCTTCTTCGCCGTCGTCACCTCCGGCATCTCGTATGTAAATTCCCCCGCGAGACATTTAGCCCCCTGTATATACGTAGCCGCTCTCTCTCTATCCCTCTTCTTTTTTTTTTCTCTCTGTACTCTGCGCGTGGAACTTTCGTTTTAGTGCAGGCTGAATTTTTGTTGTTGTTTTTTCTGTTGTTGTTTGAGTGTGTATGGGAGAGTGTGGAGGAAGCGAACGATACTCTGGGGTTTCATTATTAATTGGAGGCGCTTTGCCTTTCTGTTGCAGGATCCGCCCTGATGAGGATCGTTGAGGTGTATAAGGAGATTCAGGAGCAGGAGATAAATATAGTAAGTACATTGTTTGCTTTTTTCTTGTTAAAGGTTTATTGGGTTAAAAATAAAAGGAAATGCTGCTTGTTTCGTTTCTATTGTAAAGTTTTTTGATAGCTACTTCGTGCAAATAAAAGTATCTTTATCAAGCTGTGCAAGTAATCAATATAGTTTCCCTCACTGCACTGATTTGTTTCGTAAACAAAGATTAAATAGAAACTTCACCAAATATCATCTCTATAGAAACTTAACAAAAAAGCTACTCTCGCGTAAGCTCTTTTGTGTACCCAAAGCGAAAAAAATCAGCCACAAAAGAAGATTCGACGGATACAGTCCGACAATTACCAAGTCAAGAAGACTTACACACACAAAAATCGCACACACACACAGCAGCGTATAATTAAGATCCCAGCACCTCGCAGAAGCAGCTTTCGGTCGGCCGCACGAAAACGAGAGGAGCGCGCACTTGTGTCGTGTAAATAAGGCTCCGTGGCCGCAGCGCGGCGATCCCACGGGGAGGATATTAATTGGAAAGAGAGTCGAGAGCCGCGGGCGCGATATAGTTTAGAGACGAAAGTTCAGGCTTTGATCTTGTAGCGTTTCGGGCCTGTACTTTATGCGAGAGTTACGTGTTTGTGGGTACAAGTGTAAGGGTATCAAGGGTATGGCTGTTTTTTAAATTTCCGGGAGCTCGTGGGTTGAAGGTGAATTTTCGTGTCAGGCATGAGGTTTGAGGATGCGCGGGTGATCAAAGGTGGTGTTACGTTTTTGTGGAAAAGTGATATTTGATGGTCGAGTTATGAAAACTAATATGGTGGGTTAAGACAAGGATGAGATAATGAGCTCACATTTTTTAAAGAAAATTGTTTTTTTTTAAATTGTTAAAAAATGTTAATTTTAGAAGACTGTCTAGGAACTACGGTTTATTTAGTATGAAAATAACAATACAGGAAGAATGATTAGAACAATTACGATAATGGTGTGATGATATAATAGTAGGCAGATCAAAGACATTGTCTGCATTTCACTCACTCGGAATTTTTTATTAGTGTAGCTTTTCAAAATTACTATACCATTAATTTTATGAAGCTAAAAGAACAATTAATTTCAATGTACGTTATCCTACTAAAAACATATCATTAACATACAAAATATTTTTTTTTTTTAAATTAAACAACTTCATACAGCTAATCATTAATTTCCCGTCACTTCCTATTATACTCCCCAACGACAAATCTTTTTCCAATTAAAGCAGGCTTACACGCCAAGCTTGTTTCACATCCCGCACCCTTCATCTCTCCCGAAAAAAAAGTAAAAGCCAGCCAGAAAACTTTGGCGCGATCGATCGGACAATTCCGGCGTCGTCGTCGCATCCTCTCCTTGCAAAAGCTCGCTCTCCGCTGGCGCAACACTCGAGGGCCCTCTCCTCTCTTAAGCCTCATCGCGAAATCGATTGCCAGGACTTAAAACAAGTATCCTCTTCTCTCCGCGGCAGCTCGCCTTTTGTCGGCCGCAATCGGTTTCGGTAAAGACCCCAGCTACTCTACTTCGCTCCTTCGTCCCCCTCCGCGTACTTAGAACGCGAAATGGGATAATAAATATTCCGCGGATAAAGCCGGACGAGCCAATCTCGAGCGCGCTTTTTCCGCTTGTTACCGCTGTGTTCTCGCTCGCTTCCTCCTGACTCGGGGGAAGCCAAGGGGATGATAGTTTCGACAGTGTGGCTATATGTATAGGTATCGAGGTAGATGCGCTTCGGCTTTGAGGGGGTTGAGGAGGACCTTTTGATCTCGAATGTAAGTATGCACGACAAACGAATTCTTCCGAGTATCGAGTTATTCGTCCGGGGGACGCGCGCGCTCGCTTCAGCTGTTCGTCGTTTCGAAAATTTGAAAGGAATGCTAGTCGAGATAAGGAGATATCGGAATTCCCGTCCGTTGGCTAGTATGGAAGACTGCTGGGAATTGGAGGCATTGCTGGGCTGGAAGGATTTAGAAATTTGTTTGCGTTGTAAAGTGCATATTAGTAGTAATGATTATGAAAATTTAGTTAAAATAGTTTTAAAAATGTTTATTTTAATACGTTTTTCTTAAAAGTAATTGTAGCGTTAATTACTGTTTAATTAATCGTCAGCATTATGAACCAAACAATAAACAGTTTTCAGAACTCATTATTCGACCAATGGCGCGCGATAACGACCGCAGCAATCGCATAAAGCAGCCCCGACCAATCTCACTTCTCAAGGGGCTTCCTTTTTAATCTCACGGCCGATGCTCGCGCTAAATACCCGGCTCTCCCCGAGACCTCGTGAAATTGCGTTTAGCAGTTAATTCGGTAAAGCCCGATATTTCTCCCCCGGCCGGCGTCCTCCCATTAAGAAAAGAATCGATTCGACGCCGGGCAGTTTAAATAGCGCGCGATTCCTTCGCGCTAACTCTTGGCTCGTAAATTAATGAACCGGCCCTCCGAAAGAGAGAGAAAGACAGAGCTGCGGTTGAAAAAAAAAGTTTCGAAAGAGGCACAAGAATTGCGGCAATTTGCGCGGCTGTAGTGGAGTGCGGACTTTTTTTCGCCAGCTATTCCCGATCGTTGGAAGGAAGCCAGTTCTTTATCTGGCGCGCCTAGGCCAGAGCATATTGCATGCGCGGCGCAGCTCGTTGCTTCTTTCTGCGCGCACGAATCACGAAATAATCCAATTAAAGCGGCGCGCCGCGAGATGCCGAGGTTGAGAGAATCTGCGCTTTTTGAATGTTGAGGCTGCTTTTTTCCTTAATTTTTTTTTTTGCGTTCTATAGATGCTAGATTTTTTGAAGGCGGGTAACTTGAAAAGATAGAGGAATGACGATGTCAAAAGATTCAGTGGCTGAGTGCTCCAAGATTTGTCCGTGATAAAATTGAAGTACGACGGTGAATTTTCTAGCGAAGGATTTTAGAGAAATTTTAATTGGATTGAAGCTCTTCCTAGATTAATTTATACTATTATATTTTCGAAAGATTTCTGAACATCTTACTAAACTTACTAAAACTAGATTATATACAAATTTTTATCTTTATATTTTGATGGATAGTTTATTAAATGTAAATTGCAGAAGTTTTCGCTTTTTATTACGTTGAACAATTCGCGCGGGATGTAAAATTCAAGCGATCTACTTTATCTGGCTGACTATAACCGATTGAAATCACTTCAAGCTGACACCTTCCAATAAAATACTCAATAAAACAGATAAACGCGATGCGCTCTAAAAAAAAAACTTTATCCAACCCCCTGCAAAAACGATAAAAATAAAAAAGAACTCCATTACCTGTGTATCAAACGCGCCGGCGAAATAAAAACTCCTAGCCTCTGGAGACGCGAAACTCAAGCCTGGGAGGAAAAAACCTTCCCCCTGGCATAGGGAGGGCTTGTGTAAAGGACACCGCGTAAGTCTAGGCACTCGTACAAATTTACACAGAGAAAGAGAGAGAGGGAGGGAGGGAGCCGAAGATAGGAAGAGGAAAGACGCGTGTACATATTTGCGCTGCCAGCTGCGTCGCCGTCTCGTGTTTTCAGGCTTTCCGATTTGGCGAACGCGCTTTTTTGCAAAGAGCGAGCTTTTATGTGCACGCACGGTATCTCCTTTCGTGCGCGGCCGGCTATTCATTCCACGAGCTTCTCTTGTTTTCCTCTGTGAATTGAATCTTGCCCATTAGTCGGCCGGGCATCGCGCGAGCGCTTGGGTATTTGGCGGAGCTTGGATATTTCGCTTTGAAAGGGATTTGAATGATTCAAATGAAATTCCGGGGTAAAGGTTTTAGTTTCATTAAATTTTTCTTTACTTTTTCAGATCTTATATGTTGAAATTAATTATGGAAATATTAAAGAAATAAAAAATATATTGAATTGTTTTATGACTATACGATGATTTATCATACGAGATAAAAAAAGTGCTTTATTCTATAGAAATAAAAATGAAAAACTTTGAAAAAAATCTTTTTGGCATTACTTTTCCATTCCTGTTTTATTCCGTTTTATATTGTTACAGAGGACTATAAAAAATTTTGCAATTTAGTATCTGTACACGTCTAAAAAGGATTGCTTGAATTTTATCACCTAAGGAATAACAAGAGCAAATGATTTACATAAAAATTATTTTGCAAAAAATCTATACATTTTACTTTTCAAAGATAATATTAATCAATCGCTTGTATTGAAAATGTGAAACAAACGCCGATTATTCATAGACCCACCTAAAATCTCAAATCTCCAATGATTTATTCAGCCTGCCGATCAATAACGAAAAACCCACTCCGGCCTTACTCGAAAATTCGATCCACCTCTCGAATCGAGAAGAATAAAAAAAAAGCACGGAAACCAGAGAGTATCACCTCTCGCGCGATATTTCAAACTGCACTTACCCCGCGCGCTCATAACTTTTTCAGATTTAAACTTCGATTCCGGCGAGGCGGAACGCAGCAGAGGGAGAAAAAAATTACCCTCGCGAGCGCGTGCCGCGAAATAGGATTCGGCGCGCACCGTAGCGCAGCCGGGGCATGTAAATCCTTTGCGTCGACGTCGGCAGGGAAGGGGGGGAGTCGTTTCCTCATACCCTCCTTTTTCGCGGATTCTCGAAGCTGTCTTAGCCAGAGGTCGGGGGGCTGCGCGAGGGCGGCTTATAAAAATTCAATGCTAATTTGCATGAAATTTCGCTAATTTATTGTAATAAGTGGCCGCTCTTGATGTTCCCTTTTTAAGTGGAATAGAGAGCTGGGGCGCGTTGGGGAAATAGATTGTATACGTAAATTCGGAGATGTATGATAATTGAAAAAATTTACCGTTGGTGAATACGAAAATTTATTTAAACAAATTTGTCCTTGCAGCTAATTAAAAATCGCGGCTCAGCTAATTTTAGTATACTCATAATAACCTATTTCCTCTATTATTAACATTCAAACAAGGCATATCAATAAACCTTTCAATCCCCCTTTTTACAAACCGATCCCCTTTCACATCGAAATAACACACGCCACACTCCCACATTAAAAAACAAAGCCAGCGCAGTGCTCTAATCAATGTTCGTTAAACCGTGCGCCCAATGAAAAACAACTCGCGAGTTCGGCTCGGCGTCCGCATACCCCGCGTAGTAAAACAGCTGATCCGCACTTGCGCGCGTTTACACTGTAGTGGACGAGATAGAAGGGTTATTGGATTTGCCGGGGCGCGCGCGAGCGTGACGCGGCCGGCTATACACCGCGAGGAAATATTTCGTTTTGCCTGGCGCAGCGTCGAGTGTCGTGGCTCGCTCGTTATTTTATAATGGGAAAGCAGTTTTCAATCTGGTTTTGCGCGCCGATCTATTCTGTGCGCCCCTCCCGTCGTCGCCGCGTCAAACTTGCCGGCTTAAGCGAGTTTTATTTTCGCTCATTCGATTTATTTTGTTCAAACGCACGGGTATAATTGGTTTTTGTTGTAAGCGGGCTATTGAAATTTCGCTATTTGGGATGATTGATGATTTGAGAGGCTGCGAATTGTTTTTTTCGGCCGCAGGAGTGCGGGTTTGAAGCAATTCTGGCTTAATGAATAGTTTTATAATTATTTACACTAAATCTATTATTTTTTTATTAAAATAATTTGTACAAATCGCAGTAAAGGTTACATTTGCCTCGCGTTCCCGCAAAAATAATTTTAATTCTCAACAACCTCACTTAATTTTGCATTCATCACCATACAGCCTATCCACCCTCTCCCACAAGTTAATTTATCTCAGCTGCGTTTAAAACGCCGGTAATTGTAGAGCGACGTTTCATAAAACGAATCTGTTTAGCAGTCGAAAATTACGGCAATTAAACCCGCTCGCGCACGCGCGAAGATATAAACGCTGCAAAGGTAATTGAAAGAGGGGAATTTTAATTCTAAGCGGGCTCGCACTTTGACACGCGGAGCGTCATTACCCAAATAGTCGTCGCATGTCATTAGACCGCGCGCAGCGCGACTCTCTCGTAATTACGTAGCGCCAAGAGAAAGAGAGAAACGCATCTGGGTCAGCGAGCAGGCGCGAAGGTGCGAAGAGCCCTCGAGCGTTTGCTGTTTTTCTGCGCCCACTCTTCGCCGCATTATACAGACGTGTTTTTCCTTTTTCTTTTCTTCAAGAGAAAAGAAAATTCCCTTTGCACGGCTCGGTGTTTAACCACTTCATTAACCGGAAGATCGCGCGTTTACAGGCAAAGCGCGAATGATAAAATATAACGGATCGCACTCGTCATTATTCCGTCCTCCCTTTACGTTCATAAATTCTCCTAAGAAAAAACCTCATAATTTTCTTCTCTCTGTTCACAGCTGAAGGCGTTCTACGTGGACCTGCTGGTGCCGCTGGAGACGAATCTGGAAAAGGACACGAAGGTCGTTCAGGTAATTACCTCGCGCTTTCCCTCTCCCCCTCTACTCCACTCTAAAAATGACTTTCAAACACGCCCAAGACAAAGCCCCCCTTTTTCATGTAAACTCCAACTTGCGTGTGTTTGCAGAGCGAGCAGAAGAAGTTTCTGCAGCAGCACAAGACGCGCAGCGAGACGTACAGCAAGGCGGCCGCGACGATGAAGAAGCAGAGGAAGAAGTCGCGGGGCGCGAGCAAAAGCGGCCTCCCAATGGACAAAGAGCTCAAGAACATGCAGATCCTCGAGGAGGAGAAGTCCAAGCTCGACGCCTTCTGCGAGCAGAGCCTGAAAAATGTATATACCAGAGCGACCTAAAAACGTTCTACTCGGCTTCTTTCTTTTTTTTCTTAGTCTTTTCACTCCAAGCCTGCCGAGCGAGCTCGCGCGTTCAAGAGGCTATCGTGCGCTTTGCGCGAGCGGCGCTGGAGAGATCTCAGTTTTACTTTTTGTTTTTATGTTTTTGTTTATTTGGCACTGTCTGTTTGTTAGGGCAACGTCAAAGACCTTAGTTTAGTAAAAAAATACGTTATTTTTTATTTTTTATGGCGCTGTTTCTGAAGAAACTCCGTGTTGTGCTGAAATGTTAAAGTTATTGAATAGAATTTTTTATTACGGTACAGACTCTTGTAGACGGCAGCTAGTTATATTAAATTTTTTTATTTTAAATTCAAAATGT
The DNA here is from genome assembly GCA_900480035.1 of Eupelmus urozonus. Lineage (NCBI taxonomy): Eukaryota > Metazoa > Arthropoda > Insecta > Hymenoptera > Eupelmidae > Eupelmus > Eupelmus urozonus. The sequence goes on from UELX01001906.1 coordinate 17,870, forward strand.
AGTCTTTCGGTTGTTGATCGTAGTTTCATGCATAGCATTATAACAACAAATTAAGCATAAATATAATAAATCTTTAATAATAACATCATAAACTCAACCATTATTGAACTACATTCTATCAAAGTTCAACATCACTTACCGATTTTTCCCCATCGCTACACAGCTACCTCCTCGCGAGCACAGTTTAGCCGGCGGCTAGGGTTAGTCGAGGCTAACTAAGTTTTGAAAATTTCGCAGGCGATGACGCAGGAGAGGAGGCGCTACGGCTTCGTGCTGGAACGGCAGTGCTCCTTGGCTAAACATTATGCGAGCTTCCACGAGGTTGCACTGGCAGCTCTGCATCCATCCGTCGACGAGTGGCGCGAGGTCGCGGCCACACGCGAGTACCTGCCCCAGTCCGTCGAGGACATGTTCGCCTCGAGGCTCAGGGTGAGTAGAACGGGGTTGTTGGGTTGGTAGGGCGTGTAGGGGAGCATCGATACCGTTTCGATGCAGGATTTTTTTTATTAAGGAAGAGGGATGTTATATAATTTATAATAAAGTAACTAGAGAATGTTTATGTTGTTGAATTTGTTTTTTTTATTAATTAATTTATTTATTTAAAAAAGTTAATTATAGATTGTTTAGTCTTGTTATAGCAAAATACACTGAGATTTTTCTAGCCAAGTTTAAAATTCTAGAGATGGAACTTAAATCTAATAAAGTGAGAGTGACGTAAATCTTCCTGGGAAGACTATAGAATGTCTCCGCTAGACCAAAGCCATTTTTCATCATTTTTGGAAGAAATATTCGTAGTTTAAAGAATATAAAAATACATGGAATCCTGTGAAACTATATTAACTAACTTAAAAAATTTAAATTTTCAGAAATTTTTTTTAAATTACAGAACCTGTTATTGTTTTTAATATCTTAATATTATTCCGTATTATACAATATTATATTTAATATTATATTTTATTAATTCGACTTTTTTTATCAGAATTTTTGTATTTGCACATTATACCAATTTCATAAAAATTATTTCGAATAAATATAGCCGTATAATAGTTATTTTTTAGAAAGTGTGTAAAATAGATACCTCGTGTACACGTATAACATTTTTTAATTAATTTTCAATATGAAGCCACAACGTTTATACATTGTATATGTTAATCATCTTTTACAGCAAGTGTCCTTTTGGCCTGATGACGAGGAGAATGGCGGCTCGGAATTGACGATGAGCTCGCAATTGCGCAAAACTCGCAGTATGGACAGTTCCTGTCTAGAGCTCAGACTAGGCCCACCTACGAGCCAATCAACTGGAAGTGGTCTGCATAGTGTCCAGCACGGCGGCCATGGAGGTCCAGCTCATCTACCTGCTGCCCTGTCGCGAGCCAGGTCTGAGGCAAATCTCCACGCGTCAACATTGTCTTTGGGTCCGGGTAAGAATAGAGTTAATATTGTTATCAAATTTTTATTTTTTTTTTGTATTCAATAGTGTATACTTTTATAATACTCTGAAATTTTCGATGTTGACAAAATACTTGAAAAATATTCAAAGAATATTGAATAAATTAAATATTTATTTCAAAATGAATGCATTTCATTGATGTGATTAAACCACATCTAAAAAGTAAATACCAAATTTTTATTTATTAACTTTAAATATTGATATCAACGTAATAACTGTAATATAAAATTTTTTATCGAAATTATTCAATAGTAATTTTTTAAATATCCGCAGTGAATATTGACCGTTATGCAATAACTCATATTACAAATATATGTTTATTTAATTGAGTATATATGTAAAAAGTACCGTAGCACGGATATTCATCGAGTGTGCAAGGGAGAATAGAGCGGCTAAAGCAAACAGAGCGAAAAAGAACAAAGAAACATCGAGCTCGCGAGCTCGCCGCCGGATATTCGATATTTTCAATAATTTTTCACTTCAATCGTTTGCTTATTCACTTAACGGTGTTACCGCGCGTTTGCGCCTGTTCGGTGATTTCCTTTTGAAGCGTTTGGCCGCGCCAATATTGTTTGAATTTAATCAAATCAACATTTATAACAGTACAGCTCTGCCGAGGGCACCCTCCAAAAATAAAGGCTACTCTCTGACTTTCGCTCTCTAACCCGTTCGTTATGAAAATCCGTTTTCTTTTTTCTTCATTGTATACATTTCAATCGCTCTGTTTGGAATAATTAATCTATAAATTTTCTCGTTTAACCTTCGCAAAAACAAGACAGATATCTGTTGGAATCATTCAATTAACGAGCAATGAACTTACCCTGAAAACATATCGCCCATCTCTCTGTCAACATACGCCCTCCCTCAAGAGCAACTAAGACCTCGTTTTAATGTGTTTATCACGCGCGTTTCGAGTCGCTACGTGCCATAAACTTAATTGAGAGTTTCGGCCGCGATAACGACAAACCGTTCGCGCGTGCATATACAATTTCGCTCGGGTATATAGGTCCCGCGCCTCGTCGCCGGCAGCACACTGCGAAGTGAATAGGTCCGTAATCGCGTCTGATTCTGTCGAGGGCGTCTAATACGGCTTCGTTATCGCGTCGCGCCGGAGATGGCTCTGCTTGTCTAGACAATCGGCCGAGCGCGCGTGTATATGTGCGCTCACGGAGCCGCGTCTTACCGCGCGAATTTGCATCGAGACTAGCGCTGTCAGCACACTGGGCTCCTGGCTCGGTGTATTTAGGCCTAGTGAAAATAGATGCGGGGGAAGAGTTCGGTGGGGCGTGCTGCGATGGGGTAGGATTGGGAGAGCGTTAAAAGGTTTTAATTATTAATATTGACGATTCCTGTTTGTGTAGCGCCGTTTTGGGAAAAATAGATTATAAAATGTAATTTTAAATATAAATTTATATAGCGGTGTCTGAATAATGCTTTGTATGTAATTTTTTCTCAGTAGAAATTTTAATAAATTAAACAAAATTATGTAAAAGTCGTCTTTAAGACAGTATTATTTAGTCATAAAATTCACGTTTACCACATAATAAAACTTTTATCGAAATTAAATACTACTAAAAACAAAAAAATACTGAAACCTGCAAAGTTATAAATTAAATTAAAATATCACTCAAACTTTCTAAAAACCACTCGCTCCAAACCCTAAAAATACCTTTTCCCCCTGCGAAACTCTCTGATCCCAAACGAATCAAGTTTCTTTCTTCTCATTCCTGCCTTTAACCGCAGAAGTGCCGGACACCCCGCCGCGGCCGCGTTCCATGGCGCCCATGTCCCGCAACAGCGGCGGCATAACCAGCGGCGTCAACGTTGGTTTGATCACGGGCAGCGGCTGGGCTACCGAGGCGCCCCTGGCTCGCGCTCTCTTCGCCTACCTCAGCTCCGGCGAGAACCAGCTCAGCTTCCACGAGGGCGACCTCATCGCGCTCATGGGTAAGTGCTCCTTGAGAGGGATTCGTGTTCTCATGTATTTTAAACGAAGGTCAAGATTGGATTTCGGGATCGGAGCTTCTCGTGATTGCTGTTTTTTTATGGGTGGGCTTGAAATTTTCAGTGGTTATCTGTAGATGCGTTGACTTTCGCAGGAGTTGTGGAATTTCGCTTTTTGAAAGAGAATTTGAAAATTGCTTACTCTATATTAGGGATAGTAATGTAATTGATAATATAATGTCTTACCTAACTCGACAGTATCTACTTACTTTTTTTTTCTTTTTTTTTTATATATATTTTAAATGTAATTATATAATATAATTTATAAGTTTAAAATATAAACGTCATTTTTTATTTTAATTTATTTGAATTAGAAACGGGTTGCGTGTATTCTATAGCTGTTTTCCTAGAACCCTATCTCTTTCCATTAATATACAGCCATTGTTCTGAGCGTGCGTACGATAAGCTGCTTCTAATTATTGGCTTTTGTTTCGCGAAGGCGATCGGCAGAAGGGCTGGCAATTCGGTGAGAATCTGCGTACCCAGTGCTCTGGATGGTTCCCATTGGCTTACACAGAAGTTGTCATTGATGAATCACTAGGGTAAGTTTACATTCTTTAAAAAATTTGATTTTTAATCAAATTGAATCTTTAAAAAATTCCTAAGAGATCCTGATATTTATACTTCTACTTTAATCTCTTTAAGTAACACTTAATTAACAATTTCATTATAATATAAACTAATCGTAAATGTTATCAGTGTTTATTTCCATTCTTAGTAAAAAGTTATTCTTATGATAAAAAAATTTCAAGGCAAATATTTTCAACTACTAATAATCTCCAAAAACAAATAATGCAAACCTTTCGAACTCAAAATCCCCTTCACAAGATCCTCGTTGAAAATTAATCGCTCTTCCGAACCCTCGTAGCATCGATCCGCTCCTTGTCCATTCTGCAACAACAAAAGCCCCCTTGCTTATAATACCACAGACAAAGCGTAAGCGCACTATCACACCTGAAACAATGTCCTCGCAGATCGCCGAATCATCACAGCACAGGCATGAACGGACGCGCGGACTCAAAGGCAACACCGCCATGCAAGCCTCCGCCATCGAGGCCGCCGATGCCGAGCGGTGACGAAGCCAACGGCGGTGCGAACTGCGAATCCAACGGCCACGGACCCACCTCTGTCACCATCAATGGTTCGACGTCCAACAGCAGCAGCGCTGGAAGCGGCGTGCCTAAGAGTAGCAGCTCGCACAATATCGCCGCGCCGAATGCCAGACAGAGCAAACAGGTAAGCGTGAGATGAAAATTATTGTTGTTTAGTAGATGCAGATTGTTGTTTGATTATTAGACGTAAATAGGAGGATTGATCGAGCAGGATCTTCTTGTTGCAGTAATAGTTATTTATTTATTCATTAATTTTGTTGATATGTTTAGATTGTATTTTATTTGAACTTCTTTTATTCTCATAGATAAATTAAGAAGTTAAAATATTAAATTCGACTGTTTATATTGTCAAAATGTTAAAAGGGAATTTGTATTATTTATGTAAAATACTCGGCAAAATTCTCTTCCACAAAAATTCTAACTAAATTCAAGAAACAAATCATTGTTACCAAGCCATTCGTCTTCGCCGAAAACTCCCAAATAAAAAAACAAAACGACCGCCAAACCCGAGAAAGAATCAACATGCATGGCGCGTTCCCCACAATAGCGCATAATCAAGCGCTCGTGCTCGAAAATAAAAAAAAAATCCCTTTGGAGAACGGGAGTGCACTCACGGCTACATATCCTCTTGTGTCTCTGTGTCCGCAGATCCGTCCAACTGGAACACTGCCGACGATGCTGGGCGGCGGTGGGCGCAGGGTGCAGCCGCCGGTGCCGCCAGTGCCGCCACCCCAGGCCGTCACCTCGCTGCACAGCAGCAACGACAGCGGATTCTCCAATGAGCCGCCTGTCCAGCCAGACATTGACTACAGCGACGACGAGGCCATGAGGTGAGAGAAAGAGAGAAAGAAAGAGATAGAAACAGATGGATTGAGTGAAAAAGAGGCAGGAGACGGAAAGGAGAAAACGACTACGGCGATAGAGACTGAGGGATTTGGACACTATGAATAGCCTTTCGTTATCTTGAGACGTTGTTGCTTTGATAATTTTGGTTGTTGATGCTGATGTGGCTGCTCTCGTTACAGGGGTTATTGTTTTTGATGAAAGAGTGGTAGTTGCTAGTGAGTTTATGAATAATGCGGTATCTAGAGCTGAAATCGATACGTATTTTTCTCTATTAAAGTATGTTGTAGAATCTTATATAAACTTTTTGGTAATTGGAAATCTTAACTACTTTTTCAGATAGATTTAAAGCTTTATTATATGTTTAATAATTTATCAAAGTATCTTATTTCTTTAAATAGTATAAAATAATATTTTTAAAAATATTTAAGTTAAGTATTTTCGGCAAAATATTTAACATTCATCAAGAGTTTGCTTTTAAAGCCCCTTTTTAAGATAAATAAAAGTAAAAAGAACGAGTCTTCTTATTTGAATTTTTTCAAAAGTATACGCCATTCATCAATCTTCTTTCATGGGACGCACATATTATTCACGAAACAGCAACAAAGGACATAAAGTACTTCTATAAGACAGCTTTCAGTAAAAATGTAAATATAAAATAAGAAAACGGAAAAATAATGAAAGGTCCATAGTGTCTGAACTCTCAATGAATTTATTTATTCTTTTATTATCTCCTCGAACGGGAGGCCTCAATTTTCTCAATTATTTTTTCAAATTCTAATTTGCTAGCCCCCAAGTAGTTGCTTCTTTTATAGTCTAACGATCAAATCGGCATGTTAACGAAAGCTTTGTACAGAATTTTGCAATTTGTTATGTGCTCTATTGATAAAGTCGAATCTAAAGCTTGTTTCTTTTAATAATTATAAAAAAATCTAGTTATTAATATTAGACTTGTAAATATAATTATCTTACTTTAATGATTACCTGTATTGATTTATTCAATTTTCATATCCTACTTGCATGCAGTCAAAGTCTTTACTATCGTGTCTTTTTTCTTTTTCAATATATTAAAAGTGTATTTATAAATTAAAAATATTTTTCAACATTTATTATTCGTGACACAATTTTGTTGACATTGAAAAGCGCGCAAAGACTTTAACTGCGCTAAACCGTAAAGCTGTGCAACAAAGGATCCTTTTCACTTATTCACGGGCTAAACTTTGAATAATGATGATCCCCGCTTGAGAGCCGACTTGTATATTTAGTACATACAGGCGCCCTTTTCGTACATAAATAGAGTAGAGTTGTATAAACAAAAGTAATCTTCTCCCGTCTCGCCTTGTATTATTTCGGTTACGAGCTTCCTTTTTTTTACTCTTTAGATTACGTTTTCGTTTTGTTTTTTTTCTCTCGTTCTTTGTAGATTCCGCATGCGTTACTGCGATCGATGGAATTAAATGCGACGGTGGTGGACTCTATATATACCGACCCTTCGCTGGCCCGTCCTACACTTTTTTTTTTATTCATCTTAAAGACCATGGAAATACTCTGGCCCGCTCTATTTTCCTTCCTAAGACCAGATAAAAAAAAAGAGAGAAAGAACCTTTCCTACCTCAATACTACTTGGCACGTAGCGTCTAGCGTCTTTGTATTGTCTCTGGTTCTTGGTCTTTTGGCAACCTCAACTTTTCTCTTTACTCTTACTTCCTAATTCATTTTCTCTTAACTTAAGAATTTTTTCGAGTGAAATTTTCACCTTTAAAGTAACTTTAAGTATTAAGGATTTCTTATCTTTGCATAAATGTATATACTAGTAAACGATCTCATAGCTAAGTTTATTTAACGTAAATTTACATTTTAATGCTTTCATAAATGTAAATGTAACTCTTGTCTCAGCAGCGCTGCAAAGCTAAACTAAACATTGTCTAATCTTATGCTAATTCAAATGAGAAAATACAGCATCAAACTTCACTCAAAAAAATTAAATCTTTTCCTCGGCTACTTCTCTTCATCTATCATCGCACCCGTTCGTTTCTATTTTTTCCGTTCTTTTTTTTTTGTTTTCTTTTTTCTTCGTTCACACGACCCACTACTCCCCCGTAAAACAGACTCCGACGACGCAAGGCCGCCGATCGTCCCACCAAGCAGCAGAAGCACAAGCAGCAACAGCAGCAACAGTCCAGCAAGGACGACGACAGCAGCAAGGCCCAGCAGAGCTCGAGCGAGAGCAAGGACTGGGGGAACGACTCGTGGAAGACGATACCGCGCGACGACAAGTCCTGGCACGTCTACCGCAGCGCCATGACCGAGTACTGGTCCGACGCCAGCGTCGTAGGGGGCAAGAACGAGGGCAAGTCCGGCCGTCACGAGTCCGAGGAGCGCAGGAACACGAGGAACTCGGAGAGCGAGGGTCCTACGAAGAAGGAACGGAAGCAGCAGCAACAGCAGCACGAGAACAACCAGAAGAACGAGTACGAGAACACGCGAGCGGTGGCTAGGAATTCGAACGCTGAGAGAAACGGCGGCAAGTACTCGTCGAGCGAAGATCACGGCGGACGTTACAATCGACGAAGCGAGAGAGAGGATGAGCGATCGAGGCTCGAGCAGCGTCGCGAGATCGAGACGGAAGATGACGAGATAGAGGTGGAAGTGGACGTCGAGGAAGAGGAGGACGAGAGCTACAACGTCAGTCTGGAGTACCGCTCGGAGACGAAGTACCAAGTGGAGAGTAAAAACTATTACGAGAACCACAACGGCAACGAAGACTACCGTCACAACAACGACACCGGCTCTAAGTACGATAACGAAAAGAGCAGCGGAGCTTCGTCGACCTGCCAGTCCTCGGATTCCGAGGATGAAGGCACCATACCCGAGACTGGTGGGAGGAAAGTCGAGCAGATAGCTCAGAAGCTGGAACAAACAGCCCAGAAGTACGCACGAGAGCATAGTCCACCCAAGTACATCGAGCGTCGTGGTGGAGGCGGTACAACCAGTAACACCAATACCCTCGAGCGCGGCTCGCAATACCAACAGCAGGATGCAGCTAACAAGTCCTACGAGAAGTACGAGCGCGAGATGCGCGGCGTTAGAGCTAGCGTTCAGCGCTCCAGCAACAATAGCGCTGATCGTTACACGGAGAAGTCGTTGGCGTCGTCGCGTCAGTCGACGCTGACGCACGAGAGAGGATCGTACGAGAAGAATCCAGAGATGAAGAAGCGCAGCAGTGGAAGTCGTAGTGGCTTCGAGAGGCCAAGGCCACCCTCGCAGGAGGCGCCTGAAAGACCAACCGAGCAGCAGCAGAGGGAGCAACGTTATAGAGAACGCAGATACTCGGATAAGGAGGAAATTTACGGAGAGACGACTGCCATGGGATTTGTGAGTGATTCGATGTTAATGGATAAGGATCGTGGTTACGAGTCTAATTTCGAGACGAAATTGGAACGGACCAAGGTGCTCGAACGTGTACACGGTTACCCGAGGAATCCGAGAGTCATGGAGAACCATAACGATACGAACAACAATAGCTTGAAGAACGACAGCAGAAAGCCAACGATGCCGAGGCAGAGCACCGCTATGGGACATCTTATACAAACAGGACGCGGCTTCGACGTGGAAAACAAGAGCCCAAAATTGGTAAAGAGGACCAAGAGTTTTTGGAGATTCCGGCGTGACTCAGAAGTACTAGAGGGCATGGCGCTCTGGCAACACCGTTCACTCGTCGACATACCGAAGATGTTGAAGAAGGATGCGAAAGAGGAACGGGCTAAGTCACGCGACGAATCCAGGAAGTCGAGCTCTGAGGGTAGCCCGGGTCTATCTCATCGTAGCCTCGAACGCAAGAACAGCGGCTCGACTATCACCAACGAGCGCATCAACGGTACCAACAGCGTCGAGCAGCTGGCATCCGACGAGCCTAAGCCCGCCGAACGTATGCACCTGCCTGAGAAATCCTCGTCCCTGGACTACTTCGAGGATCACCTACCCACCCCAGCGGAAAGACCCAACAGGAGTGGCGAGTACCGCTCGTCGGCGCGCATCCACCACGAGGAGCAGCGCTCCTACTTCGTAGGCAACGTGTCAAGAAAAGCCATAATCGAGAACGAAAGGAAACGCAGCATGGAGGCTAAGAGAAACATGATCGTGGCGGAGCTCAAAGAGAATAACAATCAGCAGCAGAAGAGAAGCAGTAACAGCAGCAGCAGCGGTAACAACAACGCCGAGAGGAGAAAGAAGGGAGCTTATGGGAATGACGACGACGATGGTCTGATGATGCCAGCCCAGCATCACCATCATTTCACCGAGACCGAAGCTTCGGATGAAGAGTCCACCTATAGCTGTATTATCGTCAAAGACCAAGCCGTCTCCGAGAAGACTCTGTTACCGAGAACGAAGCTAAGAAGGGACAGCGAGCGGACCGATAGAAACAGCAAGAAGACAGCCTGCGGACCTTGGTACGACCTTTGGGGTGTCGACCAGTCGGTAACCAATAACAAGAAGAAGAAGAAGCAGAAGCAGCAGTGAACGAGGACGATTGTTGAATCTTCAATCCCTTATTCTTTTTTTTTTATTAGTTATTATTTTAGTTTTTAGTTTGTAATCATTGAGTTTTTTATATTTTTTTAAAATGTATGTATCGTTTATCACTTTGTTTATTACCTCACACATGACATATTATTTTTGTAGCTCGAATTGCGCGTCTCTCTGCTCGCAAGCTAAGCATCTTTGTTTCATCGTCTCTCTTAACCCACTCGCTTCGTTTCCGCGTTATTGTTTTGTTGATAAGTCTTATTTTATCGTTTCGAAAATCGTTGAAGTTTTCAAAGTATATGACATATCCCGTGCAGTCCAACGATCGAGGAAAGCAACGAGGCGAATGGGTTAAACTCCGCAAAGTCCCTTGCATAAATACATACGTCGATGTATCTAATCCCCTTATTCTCTCTGCAATTGTTTGCTTCGATGTCATTTTTGGAACTTTGAACTCGTATACGCTAGCATCGCGGCTCCCCATGCCTGAGACCGTTTACGCTTTAGACGTTATTTATGTACTAAATTTGCATACATAGCTGCTGCACGATACACACGCACGCCGAGCCGAGGGCGAAATATGATGGGCAAATAGGTCGGAATTGCGAAACTTGTTCTCCTGCCGAACTTGCCCGAAACAGCGCGCGCGCGCTTCCGAATTTGCTTAGCCGCTTGATAATTGTTTGATGGAAACTTATCGAGATTAGCCCGAAACGGCCGGACTTTGGCGATCGCGAATTTAAGTCAGAGAACGATTATTACAGTCGAACTGTTTGTCGGATTGCCGTGAAAGCCCGGCGATGAGAGATAAAAATTGATCGGTTATGATGAGCTTTTATTTTTTTAAGAGAATTAAATTGCTCGTGAGGATAACAGGCGTTTTGTAAAATTTAATAGAGTGTGTAGTTTAAATAGTACAAGAATTCGAAATTTATAAAATAAATTTTAAAATATATTTTTTATGAATATTTTTAAATACATTTACAGTAATTTATATTTTTAAAATATTTACAATCATTTTTTAACAAAGTAGAAACAGATTTTAGCTGCATATAATCATTTTATACTTTAGAAAATTCGTAGCTTAATTCAATATTAAACACCATAAACAAAAAAAAATAAAAAAAAGCGTAACAAGTTCAAAGAGGTTGTAGAAAAAAAAGTAAAACGTAATACAAGAAAGCTCAACACTTCTGTTTTATCTCTGAGTCGCTCAACGATCGGGCAACGTTCCAGGTATATAATTCCTTTAGACATCGCGTTAAAAGAAGTAGCGACGCGCGCTCATTTCTCTTTACGATTAGTACCGGTCATTCCGGCGCAAACGTGTGAAACCCTATGTGTGTGACTTTCTTTTCAGGAACAACATTTTCGCGACGGTGAAGCTGCGCAAAACAAAGACCAACGATCGCTCGGCACCGGCGCTCTCGTAGAGACTAGAGTGTAGAGAGAAAGAAAGAGAGCCGGATTAAAAAAAAAAGAACGAAACGAGAGTCGAGTTCCTTCCCTTTATCGCCTCGCGGCACGCCGACTGAAGTGGTCGTGTTACTGTGTACGATTGTGTCGAGTCGATTCGTAAAAGGGGGTGTAAAGAGAATTGAAGAAAATAAAGGCGACAGAAAAAAAGGAAGAGGAGAAGAAAAAACGTGAGAGATAGAGCCTTTTTTATATCACTCGAAATCCGCTCGTGCCTCGATGCGTTAAAAGACACGAGAGCTCCTTGTTAGGTTGGATATCAAGAGATTTTCCGTCTGCGATTGCGCGACTTCGCGGCTGTGCGATATGGAGTTGAATCATAACGAATCAACGACCACTGCCAGGAGACTTATTCAATTGTATTAAGAAAAAGTAGCTGAACACCGTACGATTTACTGTTTTGAAGCGCATAGCGAAATGTTGCTATAATAATGTATGTAATCACGTGAAATACCTATATTTAGGTATTCGAAAAAATATCCTTTTGCCTTCGAGCGAGCGTGAATTTAATTACTCTGGTAAAAAGTTTTGCTGAAATTGTAGCATAAGCACGTTTTCCTTTGTTATTATACTATCGGCAAAATTATTCACCAGAGCAATGAAATTATTTCACCTGTTGAATAAACAATTATTTAAATAATTCTTAGTAGGTATTAGAGTTCATTGTAGAAAACATTTGCTAATGTAGTAAGATATCGATTCTGATTAATTGCAAATAAAAAATTCTACAGTGATTAGTGTAAAAAATTGTAAAAAAATATGAATTATACATAAAATGCTTATGCGATTTAATTAATCTTCTTTGTAAAAAGTATATACACAATACATATTTTTTTACTTCGAGTAGGTACTTTCTAAGAATCATTCAAATAAATGTTTGATTCGACATCATTTTCCTTTCTAAAAAGGAGTGTCAATTTATATACAATCAAAGTCAGATATGTAATAAGACTTTTTTTGTATATCTTTTTAATAAACGATGATTTACGATGCTTGATCCGCTAATTAAATCGATCGAATCAAAATCAAAAGACTTTATCAATAACTTTTAAGAAACCATCGATCAAAAAAGCATCCCGCGTCGTGAGAATATTTTCTCTCGAATCAACAGCTAGACCACATTTAAAAAGCAATCATTACTTTCAATAAAGCGAGCTCTACTGATCTTAACGCTCTCCTCAAGTTCTAACAAAGCCAGGAAAAAGGCCACTAGCGACAGGCCATTTTTCTTTATGAATATCCCATAGCTGCCGCGCCGACTTCTCCCCGGGCCACGTTACCCAGACAAGCGGGCTACGAACTTAGTCCCGCGAAACTCGTCTCCCCAGAAGAGAAGCCCCGACGCGGCAAACTCATCCGGCGAGCCCGAGCGGAGCGGAAAAATGTACGTGAAAAATTCGACGGAATATCCGTTCGAAGTGTAATCTTCGCGCGCCGATGTATGGATTGATAGAGGGCGAAACGGAATAAGGGATGAGGAAGAGCTCGGGAATAAGAACGGACTGAACTGTATATAAGAAGGCAGCGGACTTATTCTTCCTGGCTTTTCTGAGTCCGAGCGAGAGAGAGAGGGAAATGAAAGTTTCATCGCTGACAGTCGTAAAAGTGTCTTTACGCGCACCCACCCTCGTAAAATTCCGCGACGCTCTCTCTTTCTCGCGCTCTCTCTCTCTCCGTTTGCGTTTCGTGACTTTCGGCCTGTCCTCTTGGCCCGTGCCGATGGATTAATTCCGTAATGGCTGTTTAGTCTCTTGTGGTCTGCAACTGGCGAGATAAAAGTGTGCGCGAGGAAAAAATGCGCACTCTCTCTCCTCCATTCTCGCTGTGATTTACGAGCCGTTTAAAATGATATGCCCGTAAAAAGATTCAGGGCTTCGGTTTTACGCGGATAATGCCACTAAAATTGCATTCAAAGTTATACACGCGCCGGAGATACGCGGCCGCGTGCGGCCTTTTTAAACGGCAAGAAGCTTGCTACGATAATTCTTTAATGCCGCAAATATGTCGGAGAGGGAGAATTCTGATTTTAAAAGAGGCTCGTCGTAAAGCGAGGCGTAAGAAAGTACTTGAAGCTTTAATTTTTAATAACTATTCGCGTTTCAGCGGTGTAAGATTGAAATTCTAACTACTAAAAAGAGCGCTGAACTACATTTCACTTTAATTCACAGCCTCGCAAGCACGAAAAACAAACCCATTTTTAACAAAGACCGAAAAGTTCGCTTTATCCAGCCGCAAACTCGCGTTATATTAAACCAAACCGTCGAGGCGTCCGGCGTGCCCGTCGTTCCTCTCGTGCAATTGCTTTTTCGCCTCATTGTTAAAAGCAAAAAGGAATTTTTCAATTCCGCGAAACTCATTTTGCGAAATGTAAATTTTTTTCGGGGCCCCCGCGCGCTCTCCGACCCTCTCGCGTCCAGAGAGGGAGGCTCTGTAGCGCGCGCGTCTAAAACCAACGCGAGCAAAAAAAATGAGCGTGCGCGCCTGATTCCAAAGAGCCCGGCTATAAATCCACGAAAAGACGGGAAACGTCGCGGCTATTGTCGACGCCCCGAAAATAGCGCATATTTCGAGCTCGTTCGCGTCAATAATGTGCCGCGGTTATTTGCCGAGGGCGCGGCTGTACTCTTTCATCGCGTGCAAATATAACTGTACGCAGCGGCCACTCGAACGCGTCTGTCTGGTCAAATAACGAAAAGCGAGTGGTGTGCACGAGGGTGTTTATAATGAGAGAGGGGAAGGTGTATAGTTGGTCGATCGACGCTCGCGCGCCGCGAAGGTGGCTTTTATACCTTCTTTTTTTTGTTCTTCGGCGAACCATCGTGCAAATGTGCTACAGTCGGAGAAACGAGCTTCATTGGAGTTTGTATTTAGGGGAAGTTGAGGTGAATTTCATCGTTGGGAATGTGGGTGTGTTTAGAGTTTGGTTTGGGTATGGTTACTAATATTATTAACTGTTTCGTTACTAAATGAAATTATCTTTAAGCTTTGTTTAATTTATGTAAATTATATTTATTTTTCTATTTATTAAATAACAAAGTTAATGTAGTAAAACATTATATTAATACTGATAAAATTATGAAAAGTATTATCACCGTACCTAAACCTAATTGTTAAACTGAACAAAAGTAAGCTGAATTTTTATCAATAAATAAGCAAAAAATAATATTCCAATCAAGACACTTGTTCGACTGTAGCATAAGCAGCATTGTAATACCCATGCAAAGCATTCCGTCTGTATCGATTCCGTCTTTTATGCGTATTTATAAAAAGGAGACACGCTAACGATGCGATTAAGCCTGTCCATCGAGAAGCAAGAGATCGAAATAAATTTAAGAAGCCCATAATATAATATCTAAGAAAAGAAGCCAACGTGTGCGTGTACAGTGTTCGCTTTGATTTTGCAACGGTAACAAATCGGTGACTGTGTATCGTCGGAACGAAGAAAGGATTTATAACGATAGAAACGAAACATGATACATAACATTATCGCTAATTAAATGAGGTTTAGGGTGCCGTTCTTTTGTATAAGTATACAACAAGCTAGGCTAAGCACCTTTATACATACGATTATTACTCCGCCAATTCTAGAGAGAGAGAAAGAGTGAGAGTGTGAGTGACAGAGAAGATGTTAATATATGAATTATAAATAAAGAAAAAAATTATTATACATATTATATTATACGATTTATGTAGGCAAGAGATGATCGTTGATAAAGAGTAATAAACAAATACGAGATGATCAAAAGATCGGTGAATGCGTAAAAAAAAGCTGGTGCTCCACCTCTATGGGTAGGCTAGAAAAGATAAAAATTTGGACATTGTTGTAAGAACCATGTATACAGGCTTATACGTTATATATTATTGTTATCATACTTATGATCTTTGTGTTTTTATTTTTAACCAATCCTTATTTGTTATCAGCTACAAAATATCGAATATTTGGGAATTAATAATTTTCTCTTACTATTGTAAATAATTTGTAATGTTATATTAAATATCTTGTTTTAATGAAAATAAAGTCTATCTAAAATCGAATTATTTCATTTATATTATTATTTTTAAACATGTCTGACCAACAGAAACTTACACTACCGCATCACATGAGTTTTACTTTATAGAAACAAGTAACTCTTTTACATTTCATTGTTAATCTTTTCAATATTTTTTGCATTGTTTGGTTTGTTTTTAAACATAAATCTTAAACTTTATTCGAGTCAAATAATCAACAAGAAATACGAACTTTAGTTTACACCGAATCGCAGCAGTTCTGAACACAAATCAAACAGAAAACGCAAACTTGCATCTTCCTCAGATCTACCAGTAAATGCTAACAAACAGGTAAGCAAAGCAAAGAAACAAAGTAGCAAGGAACAAGAAAAGAACACTTCCGTCAATCGAAGACGTCTACACGTAAGTATAAACATCGCAAGTCTTGCAAACTTTATAGCTATACGCACGGCAAACATGGAAAATGTCGCTCCAAGCATCCGGAGAAAACAAGGGAGTGACGCGCGTGTGCTTGCATTATTTGTGAAAATAACTGCGCGCGTGTATTTGCGATGCGCGCAATTCGACGAGACGGAATAACGAGGGAAACGGAAACAATAAGAAGTTGTTCGACCTTCCTTAATATATAGCTTCGCTGGGAAAGCCCGCGAATGGTAAACGAAAGTGCAGAAATTAGGTGAGCTTTGTAAATGTTTCCATGTTTTGTTAAACTTGTGAATAAGAGTCGGTAACTTTATGAAAACTTTCCTTGTTTGGATTTAGTATTTGTTTAATGATAAATAAGCTTTTTTCAAAATTATCATTAGCCGATTTTATGCAGAACTAACGGATGTACGGATGATTTGATTTCGTTTATTTTGACAGCTCGTTTAGTGCATTATCCACTCAATTGATTACTTACACACTCAATTACGTCAATTTTTAGAACAAACACAAGCGTCAGCTATATCATAATAAAAACAGCACTTATTAATCATCAAAGCTTAAACGCATATTATCTCACAAAACACTTGCAAGAAGTGTTCACTAAAAAAAGAAATAAAAAGAAATCCCACATCAACGTCAATCATTGTATCAGCGATTCTTCCGGCCCACCAAAAAGTACACACACGCGTGCGCGCATTGTGCACTTTTCGCACGCGTAAAGCTGCAAGAGAGCGAAGATCCGCGCGCGAGCCAAAAGTTTGCGATTTCCCGTGGGGCTGCGCGCAGCTTTTTGATGGATGCGCCTCCTCGCGTCTTTCTTCTCCCTTCTTACCTCGAGACTTTCCAGCTAGCGACAGAATCGAGAGAGATGGCCCAGAAAGAAAATAAGAAACCGATCAAACTCCGCGCAGCGATCCCCGGGAGTTTTTCGCGCGGATATGCCGCACAAACTAGTCGGAATCGCCTTAGTTTCTTTCTTGACGGAGGGAGAAGCATTGAAAGGCAGAGAAAAGCGCGATATGTGCGATTTTGTAGCTTGATTTTTCAGAAAGTGGGATCTAACTTTGCTGAACGGTTGGCGCTCAGTTATGTGCGCGCGAATTTCAGTTTAATGTATTGATGTGCCAGTTTTACTTTGACGTTTGTCGGGCGAGGATTTGGAGACAGAAATAATGGAGTTTAGTTTATAAACTTATAAATAATTTTAAACTTTTCATAACTAATGTCAAATAAAGTATTCAACTATTTTTACATTTAATAAATTTTAATCCAATTAGATAAAACAATTAAATGCTTACAAAATTACTAAAATTTCATATTCAATTCGCTCAATATAAATTCATTCATAGTTTCAACATTCTTTTAGCAATTAAGTCCAAAAGTATTTTTAAACCGAAAGATAGCATAGAATATTATGCTTCTCCTATTCTGTTATAAATTAATACACGGAAGCTTATATAGAACGCAGTCGTGGTTGACTAATTACGAGTGATTACGATTTGCATTTCGAAGCTACTTACTTATCTCTGCATTAATAATAAAATAATCATTGGAGCACAATATCGGATTCGTCGGATTAATTCAATAACGCGCTCGAAACACGCGCTTATGTACAGAATCGTGCACGTGTAAGGGAATTGCACGGCTTGTCTGTCGATAAATATCATTCATTTTGTGTATGTTGCAATTTAATTGAAAAGAGTAATGTGGATTTGCTTTTTAACACTGTTAATATTGATAATATGTTAAATTTGTCTTCAACTTTAAAATATATTCTTTTCTATTTTAAAAATTATTTTCAAAAGACTAGATTTTACAAGAAAACATTTTTTTAATAACTTTTACAATGTGTAAATTGATTTTTTTTAAATATATTTAGCTTCAAAGATAAATTTTGTGGATGAGATCGTATTTAATTGCAAATATCTGATTTCAAAAGGATCAAAATTGCAGTTCGTTTTCGAAAACATTTGTAAAGTAAATAATTCGATTTTTTATAATTATTGAAACTTTGCTTTAGAAATCTTTAAAAAATCTATCAATAAATAAAAAAGAAAATTATTTGAACTATATTATAAGGTAATTTATCACCTAAAATAATTCAAGGTAGTATTTATTTACTTTTTTAAAGTATGGAAATTGTGAAATGTGTAGTGAACATTGGACTCAATACAAAGATATTTTATAAACCAAAAAAATATGCAAAACTACAAAGTTTTATTTAATAAAAACAACCCTTGCGCATATCTTTCACATCACGCAATCCTGCTCAAATCTGATCGAAATCAGAATCAGCCAAACAAAGCCAGAAAACGAATTCTCAATAATTCCTCCGAAATCCCAAGCTTCCAAATCATGCAAAAATTATGCACACCCACCCCCAAAAACTCATGCGGCCCCTAGTCATTCAATACACCCCCGAACAGCAGCTGCGCGCACCATAATAAGAACGGCGCGTAAACACGAAAGCATGACGCAGGCGCGCGCGCACAGAGAGCAGTCACGCTTTGTGCCGCCCGAGGGGGCCGGAATAAAGTGGATTGCAATAGTAGACGAGAGATAGAATGGGAGAACCCCATCGTGCATATTTGCTTTGGAACGGGAAAGCCGCTTTTTGGTTCGCGTACTGCTATGCCCCGCGACGTATTTGCGAGCGGTTAATTATCGTACTGCTGGTATTTTCCTCTATCTCTGTCTATCTCTCTTTCTATCCTCCGCCTGTTTTTGTCCGGCTGTCTAGGCTCGCGCCTGCAAATTTTTTACGGTCGAAAGAGGAAAAAGTAGGTGTGGCTGATTTTACGCGCTTCTCGCGCTGATATACAGCTTGTTGACGTCGAGATGACATGGATTATGGATGGTGCGCGCGGTGCAACTTTTGATGGCTGCGAGAGGTGTATACGTGTTTAGTGGCCGGTCGATCAAACTAATTTGAAGTTTTTGCTGCTTTAATGGCCGGTGAATATTTCGCTACTTGATAGGTGGAAAATTTTTAGGACGTTTTGAGTGATATTTAATATATATATTTTTGGATAAATATATGTGTGTTTGTCTGTGTGTAGGTATTATCAAATTTTATTGAACTGATAACATTTTTATTGTAAACGATTCAATGTTTCTTCGACATTCTATTACAGAATATTTATCCCCTCTGCTAAACATCCGTTAGAAAGAACTCCACCCTCCCGCCCTTATAACACACTTACTTTAGTAAGCTGAAAC